>JBBPNO010000312.1:0-29827 GCA_038090915.1 Boletus eberwhitei
GGCTTGGGCTTGGGAGGGCCGACCGCAAACGATGGTTTGCGGGGTATAGCGGTGGCCTTCACTTGAGATGTCTCGGTCTTTTCATCTATATCTCTATCCCTCTTGACGCCACCGACTGACCTGAATCTGACGCTTTGCGGTTGCAGTCCTCTGATAGCGCCTTCGGCAATGCCTTTGAGGAGGTAACCGTTCAAAACGACGCTAGCAGCGAGGACAAATACGATCCATTTCGAGATGACAGGGTCGCCGACGAGATTAGTCCAGCCAGACATGAAATTTTCGATGACCTCGCTGGATCTAAAGAGTGCGCGGGGACGTGCCGGACCAAGGGGGAGGACACCGATGTGTAGAGGTGGAGCGACTTTGACAAGCACGTCGACCGAAGAGGTCGTGATGTTGCCTGAAGTATAGAATGCCGCTATGGTATCGAGCACGCTAGCAATGGCGGGAGAAGTTATGTCGACTGTGCGAGATTCGAGCTGATAGTCACCGAAGGTCTGCATGGCAGTTCTCGACTCAAAGTGGGCGACCGTGGCTGGCGCCAAGGTAGTCGTAAAGTTGAGGATATGTAAAGTGAGGAACGAAACAAGCTGATACGTGTTTTAAGGAGCAGTACAGGTCAGCCAGCAGTGGGACATACCAAAAGAAGTTTAAGTCGGGAAACTGGATTGTGCTCCTTCACGTCTAATGGAGGGCTGTTCTTGGCCCTGAGCATCGAACCCTTGGTGCCAAGCAAGGTTTCCGAAAGCTTGTGGCTAAGACTATGGGCTTCCACGGGGTGAGATGGACGGGAAAGTGCGCTAACGGTGCCTTCGGGCGTAAGGTTGTTGGTACTCCGGGATCTAGTCAATACGCGCGCGGTTTGTATTCTGCGGACCTGCGTATCAAGGGGAGATCTGAGGTGAGTAACCCTAACCCTAACCCGAATCCAGGACAAGACCCGAATTGGGAGAACAAACGAATCAAAACAACTCACTTCGACCATAATCGTCAACACAGCCGCGTAGAATGTGCTGAACACCAGGCAATCAAGTACTAAAGACAGTGCAGCAAGAGCGCAGAACTCCTTGAGACCACCAACTTTACTTCTAGCGCCTAAAAGAAGAGCAGCAATCTCCAGTGCGTAGTCGCGAAGGATGAGGTCTCCTTCCGCTTCCATAGCCTCGGAGACGACCTCCCCTGCTGGCTTCATCTGACCTCTCCAGCGACCCTCTTTGACAGAAGTGGTGAGGTGGGAGTGATTGAAGACAGCTTGTGCAAAACGGAGTTGCTTATCAAAGCCAACAGTGCAGACGAGGAACGGGAGTGCCTCTGTCAAGCTAATTGGATCCAGAGGTATCTCGAAGTAGTGTGATAACGGAAGGGCAAGTATAAAAGAGAGGATCGAGGACGAAAGTACGGCAGTACTGAGCCAGAAGTTGGATCCCAAGGCTCGCGATGCGAGGAACAAGCGAATAAATGACGCATGCATCAGAATATACCCGGCCAGGACGAGAACAATGTCAAGAGAATCAGCTTTCTATAATCGGGCAAGTGCTTTAGCACATGAAATGTCCTGGAGTCAGAGACAGACAAACCTTTGCAAGCTCCCAGAATCGCATGATGAAGGCACGAACAGCATAAGCGACCCACTTGCCGCTCTTCATATCGCCGATCGTCTCATCCGAGCGACTGTGCAACCGGTACTCGACACCGAATGAATCGGCAGGATAAGTAGTTTTGGCCATGAGGGCGTTGGCAAATTCTTCATGGGCACCTGGCACGAACGACAAGGTGATGGTCTGGGATCCCGAGGCTTGGATCGACACCTCCGTGAAGCAACGGTCCTCAGCAGTCAAATGGAAGCACATAGCGGAGTAGGTCTGGTCAGAGGGAGTGACGAAGAGATTGGTAATGTAATGTGTCAGGTTGTCAATTGATGGTGCGAGGTGCGCCGAGTCCAGCGAGTCAGTCATAGCCTGACGATGTGTATTGGTCAGTGTTGCTACGATGGTACTGGTTACCAATTGCGTACCGGACCCGGGGCCTTTGCGGTAGAGGCTCGGGAGAAAACAAGTTGCTGGAGCTCCAGTCTTTGGGTGTGCGGGCTGGATGCTCTTTTCAGGTACCACTCTTGATCGACGACCCATTGGCCATCACGCAGCAAAGCATGGGTAGTGCTGAGTGTGGAAGGGAAGGCGGGAGCAAAGAAGGTAGAATGTTTGATAGCTGAAAGGACACGGAAATAAGCCAAGGTGCAAACAATGAAGAAAGCGACAATGGTCTCGATTGGATTGTAGACGGCGCGGCCCGTGAGAGGCAAAAGAGGGACGCGCATGACGAGGAGAGAGAGACCTAGAAGGGAAAAGTCGAAGAGGGAGCGCGTGAAAGAGGTGGCTCGCCACGTCGTAGTCGACGTTGAAGAAAAGAAGGTCGACTGTGAATGCAATATGAGACTCTCGTCCCACTTTTTAACGCACGAATCGGCTAGCTGTAGTACTACATGACCCCGGACACCGCATTACCGCTTCCAGTTTTATAGACAAGATTCAATATTCATGTCTTGGAACTTGAGATTTTCCCACCAGCTAGTGCCGCGCCTTGTCCTGCCTTGTCCATGATCTTGTCTCTTTCAAGACGTCGACTCTGAACCATGTCTCGCTTCCCCACGGTGCCTTTCTCGCCCGCGTTACCTATGTAGGTCTTCCGAAACGCCGTCATGCCCGCCATGTGGCGTGGCCGGAAACTACAACTACCTGAGCGACGTTCCCCACGTTCTGCAAACGCCCCCAGATACCATTCGGACAAGCTCCATTCGAGTTGCTCGCAGTGCAATGCACTGCATTGCGAGGCGCCACGTTCCGGACGGATTTTGCAAGGCCGAGAATGGCTAACTCAACGGTTGAGACTGAGACAACAATGATAACACGGCGCCGGTTCCGGTTTCCTTCAGCAGCCCGACGCACCACTGGCAGCTTCGACGCCCTTGCCCCCGCGAGGGGCTCCGAGCATAACCGAACTCAGGTACATTCTTCCCACAGTGCCACAGATGCGTGCGATAACGTTCTGTACGGGACTCTGTGCCACACGCTTATCACGGCTATATTATCGATCAACCGAGAACCAGCTGAATATATCCGAGTCAGCTACCTACAAATGACTTTCCACGTTGCTCTGTGCTCGTGCGCATTGGGTATCCACACATTAGATGCTATACCTCTATGAGGCATAGTGCGGCGCAAATGATTTCATCCCAAGCCATGCCCTTTCAAAGAATCCCATGACGTCCTCCGACAGCGGGCCTCGTTCGCTGAAAATGGATTTGGTAACTTGTTTTTTTCCCGGACCCCAAATTTCTGAGACATACCAGTGACTGATGTTCAATTCCAGTTGTTTCACGGATGCGGCGCCAAGAATGACAGCCATCGCCTTGTTGAAGCGCACTGTGATGCTGCAGCCAGCATTAGGAGGCCCGGATCAGGGAGGGCAAGTCCGTGTTTGATACAGTCAGATTCACACCATATTGCAGCGCTTCCTTGAGCTCTGTTACTACTGGCAGTACTGGGGCATATTGCAGTCGTAAAGGCGGCGCGAAGCAACATGCTTGTGGATCCCATCTTCCTCCTTCTCTCGCATATCTTGCCAGCTAAAAGGCCACCGCTTATTATGGACCAGCGCGCAGCATTTAAAAAGTACATGGTTACTGGGACGAGTAGGCATAAAACTTGATTCCAAACATGGAAATAACCTATCCATCTGTTCAAACATCAGTTGTCTTCAAGGGTTGCAGACAGCGCACGCACTCGGCTTCGGCGGTCCGCTCAATAGCATTATACTCGCCCAGATTGCAGTGGGTTTCACCTAACCATGATGCATGATGGGTGGAAATTCCCACGATCTCGGCCACCTGTTTCAGATATTAATGCCTTGTTATCCACAATCTTTGGAGCCAACGGTCCGCTCACTTGCCAGGAACAGTTACTCAGGCCGAACTACTCGCAGCGGAGCTAGGTTGTGTCGAGCATACAGTATGGCAAGATGCTTATATCTAGTCACCTTCGGTGTACATACCATTGACAGTCTGCAGTGTCGTTTCAATTGAAACCGTGGCGGCGTGTGCAGATACAATGTACGAACTTTATGTTTTCCGAGCGCAAGGAGCGACCTATTCAAGGATTCCTCGACCCCCTTCTCAGAGAAGTCACCGCGCCGACCGGGATACACTCTAGGGAAAGATAAGCCAAAGGACCGCGGACGAGCGGAAAAGAAAAAAACTTTGTATCAACGATGCAGTTTCCGAGGTCCATCTGGCTCAAAAACTAGAAGACATGAGTGGACGAACCGACGTCATCTAACCTCTTCGGATGTCCTTGCGCCCTTCAGGGCGTCGATTGGATCAGTCAGGCAATATACTTATCAGCGGCTGAGATCACGGAACTAGGTGGCGTACAAGGATGAGGGGAATCCGCGAGCACATGGTGAAATCTTTCAAGGGATGTGTACAGCAAGTTCGATGCGAGATATGTATCGCAAGTACTGAGTACAGTGCTTCTCCTTAATCGGTCCCCGAATGTGAATCAGAGATCATTTTGACTGTAGGAACCTCGGTCAGTGTTCCAATCTGCACGACGTGACGAAACTGGTGGTCAAGTCCCGAGTCCCGACGGTCATTATCATTCACGCTTCTCCAACACGCCCGGAAAAGAGAATAAAATAAAAATAAAATAAGCATAATGACCTGGAAGGTATCCCAGGCTATCGTGGGGTCCATCATATCACTCGCTGATTCCCTCTCATTTCGTCAGCTAGCCAGTGAAGTCCCTCGTCCGTCCCACGATGAACGCAGTGTACTATGAAGCGGTATGTAAAGGCCAGCCCTGCGAGTAAACGCTCTTTCACCGAGACTGTCATGTAGCCGCGCAAATTTGACGTCCGTTCCGTCCCTATTCCAGCAATCTCAGATAAGGAGGTTTTGCTCAAAGGTGAAGCTGGATTGTCATGAGATCTGTTGGAATGCTCATCGTGCACGTCAGTGACATGTTGTGGTATGTCCCTTCCATCCATGTGTAGTAGATCATCTTTATCAGTCGGGACTCCAACAGGTATTTGCGGAACTGATAGTCATGTCCACGAAGGAGAATTCATCGCAAAATTCCCGGTGCGCTTGGTCCTTATCGATGCATCCAGACTGTCTCACGTTGAGTTGACAGCTGATTCCCGGTCACGAAGTTGTCGGTACAATTGCAGCTGTTGGTAAGAACGTGAGAGGATTCAGGGAGGGTGACCGCTGTGTCGCCGATCCTGGGGTCACTGTACGTCACATTCCCTGGTTCGAATGTGCGATTACAACCTGGAACGCTGATTACGATTTTCAGTGTGAACAATGCTTCTACTGTCGACGTGGACAGTCTCTCCTATGCGAGAACTTCAATGGGCGAGGAGTCACGATGGCTGGTGGATTCGCCGAATACGCTGTCTTGTGAGTAGTCCACTACGTTGTATTATCGATGCTCACGCGGCTGCAATGTTGACCTCAGTGAAGCCAAAAAACTGTACAAGATTCACAATCTCACGGACGAGGAAGCAACCTTGATCGAGCCTGCGGCATGCGCTATCCATGGCATTGATAAACTCAACCCCCCTGTCGGCATTGATGCACTCGTTATCGGAGCAGGACCAACGGGGTTGATTCTTGCACAACTACTCAAGTCGAACGGCGCGTCTAGAGTGGTGATTGCCGCAAACAAAGGCATCAAGACACAAATTGCCAAGGAACTTGGAGCGGCCGATGAGTATATCGAGCTGGATAGGAATGAGCCCGCTGCGCAATGGGAAAGAATCCAAGCAAATAATCCGTACGGGTTCGACGTTGTGGTTGAAGCCACTGGCAACGAAAAAGTAGCCAATGATTCCATCAACTATGTCCGCCGAGGTGGAACACTCATGGTCTACGGCGTTTACTCGAACGATGCCCGTGTGCACTGGCCCCCGTCGAAGATATTTGGCGACGAAATAAAGGTGAGGCAAATCTTGTGTCCTCATTCGCAAGCCTCGCTCAGCACGTCACCAGATCATTGGGTCATTTGCACAAACACATTGTTTCCCTCGTGCGGTGGCCTACCTGGACAGCGGAAAAATCAACGTCAAGGGCATGGTGAGGAGGTGCTCGTTGCACGTACAGAATCGTCAACTGATGGACTGCAGGTGACTGACGTGTACAAAATCAGTGAGTATCAGCAAGCGTTAGACAAGATGAAGGGCAGGGAGGCCCTGAAGATCGCCGTGAGGCCATGAGGCCACTTGCATGCATTGCAGGTCGCCCCAAGTGCCATGAACTGTATTTATGGCTGGTTCCGGCCAAGTAGCTTGATGAAGGCTCAATAAATAAACTCGTGTACCCTTTACACGACGCGATTGCAGACGTGGTCCTGGCAGATTGATTGTTTTTGTTGGTCTCGACTTGGCAACATGCATTGATCGGGCTCAATAGATGGCATATAAGTAAGGATAGATCAGTAGGCGCTTGTGCTATGAGTAAGCGGGCGGTGGTGTGGTTTTTACACGCACGAGGCACGTTGGTCAATTCGGCGCCATCCTGACCTTCCACCTTCACGATGAGCGCAGCGGTCATCGATATCCAACTTCTCCCCGCCACGGCCGACGGTGAACAGTACAGAGAAGATTTCCAAAGGGACGTCTCCGAATTGCCCAAAGTCCCAGCGCCAATGTGAGCCACAGCGCCGTCGGAATGACGCCCTTCCTAACAGAAACCTCGCTGCCACTCGAGCAGATATCGACATGCTGCACCCTCAGCGCCGTGGCCATGGATGGATTTTGACGTTGATCTCAGCGAAGTCTGTCCTCTTCCGCCAGGCGAAATCGTTCCAGACCCAGAATGGAGCCTTTACCCTCAAAGTTTGTTCGGAAACTGGACGCACGACCAGGTTGAGAGATGCGGGATTCTAAAAATCAAGCATCATGAAACCTGCAGTGTGCACAAGGTGGATGTATTTAAAGACGGTACATTCGAGCGAAGTGACGAGGGTCGTACCGTCGAAATCGAGACCCCGAGAGCGTACTGGAATATTCTGAACACCTGTGTGGGTAGCGTCTATGTTTTGTGTCTCGAAGCGAGCTGAGCAGACTGTAACAGCCTCCTTCGAACGTCCGAGTGCGAGCTTTGTTTGTCGAAAACATGACAGTGCCAGTTCTCCAAATCTTGGGTACCAAGTGAGTGATCCATGTCGCATACATGCAGCGTAGCAGGGTCTCTCAATCCAGTCAGATACAATGTTGAACCTTTTTTCTTTGCGTCATCTGCAAATTGGATCCCCTCAAGGTACCAAGAAGACCCTAAACGTGATGAGGACCGTAAGTAGATGCGACCTCTTGTCTGTAACGTGCTCACACCCCCTAGATATTACTGTCGTCCTCCCATTTATCCGTACGATAAAAAATCAAAAGCCGATAGCACGGGCAGGACCAGTCAGAACCGCAGACTTACCTTTACATCAGGAGTGGGAAGTGCTCGCAGAAGAAGAAGCGCTCCCCTACAAGGGTACGTCTCCACCAACCCCCTTCCACAGCCTATTAACTTGCATCTTTAGATGAGAAACAAATCATTGATACCCAAGCACCACTCCCTCTGCCTGGTAGGTGTCCCTCTCCATACAGGTTCCACATATCCTAACCCCAATGTCTGAAGACAACAGAATCCTCCTCCAAGATCTACTCGCAATCCACATGCATCGCAACACAACAACCAGTACAATCATTTCTTATCATCCCAGCTCAAAGTTACAAAGAACTTCTGCGCGGCGCTTCCAGTCTCTCGCGCAAAGGACAGGTGATAGCGTCTACTGGTCGAAAATATTCGAGAAATCCAAGGATCCAACCTTTTTCTTCCTTGCGATTCTCTGGTATGCCTTGTATGCATGGGATGAAGCATTTGAGGTGCTATATGGCTATATCAATGCCCTAGTAAGCAATTCCATCTCCTGCACCTTTTTTTCTCCATTGATGAGTTTGCAGGAATCCAATGTCCTTAAGAGTAACGAGATAGAGCTTACACGAGAGTTGCACAAGTTGCAAGCACATCTTCTGTACTATCAACAACTCCTTCGGGACTTTCGGGTATCTGTCGAGTTCGTCAAAGACACCCTCAATCCTGCGATGAGCGTTCTCGAGAGCAACCCTGACGAACGTATCGCCTCTGCAGAGCTGCTGTGCAAAGAAGCCAACAATCTCATGTCCGAGATCGATAGATTAACTGGACAAAGGCAAATGTTGTCTGACAGACTTCAGAATGTCATTCACTTGGTTCGCATTCGATATCCTTTCTCTGATCCTCCGCACTCCTCACACCCCTTCACCAGGCGTTTGCGAGTGTTAATATTGCGGATAGCAAAGCTATGCAGAAGTTGGCGGTGACGACGATGATCGACTCGGCTGCTATGAAGCAGGTTTGTTTGATGTTTCCCCCATCTCGTCTGTAATATGCTCAAGTACGTCAGATTGCCTACCTTACAATGATCTTCCTCCCGGCGAGCTTTCTAGCGGTAGGTCGTCAACGCGACCAACATCCACATGACTTATCCTCGAATAGAACGTATTTAGTATGAACGTCCACGAGATCAACCCTCCTACATCAGGGTCCCTCAACATCTATGTTGAGGTCGCTATCGGACTCACTCTCTTGACCTCGTGGGTAGCGATAGCGCTCCAGAAAGAAAGTAGTTTTCACCTGGAGAACGCGAATGCCGTGAGACGAGCCTTATGGCCCGTGTTTTATGCGTGCAACCTGGTAGCCACTCTCATCAAAAAGGCGTTCGAACCTGCCCAGCCTTATCCTCCTTTCCTCCGACCGCCCGTAAGTGTTCTCGATATATAATTCATGGTGAGAGGCGTTGATGATGAATATAATCGTGTCTAGATCAGCCATACTGCACGACCTTAGGGTTTTTATATCGGTGACGGAGAGACTATTGGATCTGAGCGCTGAGCGATGAGCGATGAGCAACGACGCCCTGTATATATATACCTGCATTGTAGTAGTTGGGTGTTGCTCACGTCTTTCAGAATCCATCTCGTTCACGGATACTGATAGTTACTAAACCTCTCACTAGATTCTTAGCAGGCTCACTGCAAATAGTAGAGTAGGACGCTGATTCGCAGTTACGGGGCACTTGATTCAGTCATAATGTCGATGATTTCTTGTAACAACATATCTCTTCCGTCTCGCCTGTGAACATTTTCATAACGGTGATATGAATGTACTGTACATACACACTAACTAGAAGATGGACGAGCCTACCCCCCACTTCTTCGGCCACAGAGGGGGACCATAGCGAATAGCACATAGGCACGGACGTGATATGGAGGGGGAACCTGAGCGTCGTGGGAACAAGTGTACCTCTGCAAGGGAAATACTTCAAGTGGCTTCGCTGAGGTTGCCACATAGCACTGCTCCAGTACTACTAATCCGGACATGGTTGCTGAGCTGAATCCACCATTTACCGAGTTCCAGTTCTCACCGGGGAGCTGACATCGACGCGGGATGCCGTCGGAATGAACAACGGGATATATTTATGAGGCAAGCGAGATTAGATTACCTTACTTGAACAAGCAACGTGAACGAACACGTGACCAAGAAATCAATCGCACGTGATCTGTTGTATGATCAGCAGATTCAGCACACCAATCTAGTGAGTCCACTTCAAATTTGGTGCTGACTTGGATGAGTAGCGTCCACGGCATCAATGACCCGTCATCGGTTTTGCTCTAACCAGTGTCTCGGATGTTTTATCATTACTGATTTTGCTTTTTGTAGTGGAACTTCACACGTGCATTCCACGAAGAATGTTCTTTAGAAAGGTACGTACTTTGTTCTGGTTCCGGTTTTCTGATGGAAGCCCAACTTGCTGTATTACAGTACTATTACTTGTAATTCGATGCAAGCAACGCCACCCCGTTTGAAGCGTCCTTGAAACGTGTGCGTTCAGCGTTCTTTCATCCAGTGACCTCGATGAGCGCGGCTGCCGTTCAAACTAGTCTTCCTACCAGCGGAGAATCACATGGACGACAATCCCAAAGATACATCTACGATTTCCCCAAGGTCCCGGCGCCGACGTGAGTGATTGACTGACCATGTTATGGCCCAGATCCTCAGCGCCAACATCTTTTCTGCTTTCCGAGCAGATACCGCCACGCAGCGCCGTCGGCGCCATGGCCATGGATGAATTTTGGTATCGATGCCAGCAAAGACGATCATATTCCGCCAGGACTACAAGGGAAGACCGAGTGGGGCCAGTATCCCCAAAGTCTATTCGAAAATTGGACGCGCGACCAGGTGAACAGGAGCCAGATGTTGACTAAATGCAGCGATCTCGAGACATCAACCGTATACAAGATCGGCGTATTCGACGACGGAAGCTTTGACAAGCGAGTGAACGCACGCGCCGTTCGTAAGGACAACGCCACGGATCTAAGAGCGTACTGGAATGATCTCGGGATACCTGTAAGTAGCATGTATATCGCATGTTTAGAGGCTGAGACAGGCTGTGATAGCCACCTTCGAATATCCGAGTACAAGCACTTTTTGTGGAGGACATGACGTTGCCCGTCCTTCAAATGCTAGGAACAAAGTATGTAACTGTTTACATTACAGTACAATTACAGTCTTACTCTAGTCAGATACAATGTCGAACCTTTCTTCTTCGCGTCCTCCGCAAATTGGATCCCGTCTAGGTACCAGGAAGACCCCAAAGCGCTGGAGGACCGTGAGCAGATTCTACCCTGTGCTCTATTTACCCTGCTCATCTTTGTAGATATCACTGTCGTCCTTCCGTTCATACGTACATCCAAAAATAAACGACCGATTGCGAGGAGCACACTGATGAGGATTCCGACCTTTATTTCAACTGGATTGCAGTCCCGGGTGGTGGATGTACCACTGCCGTATACGGGTACGTTGACGCCTTATTTTCCCTTCTCTTGAATGACTTGCGCCACCTGCAGAGGAGAACCAAACGATTGATACCCAAGCACCGCTTTCTCTCCCAGGCAAGTATATCATCTTATTTGCGTCGAACAGAAACCAATCCGAATGCATGCGAAGGAAATAAAATTCTATTTCAAGATCTACTATCGCTGCATATGGTGCGCAACACGAGAACGAGTACGATCATTTCCCTTCACCCTAGCATGCAATGGCAAGGAACTTCTGCGAAGCGTCTGCAGTCTCTCGTGCAAAGGACAGACAATAGCGTCTACTGGTCAAACATTTTTAAGAGATCCAAGGATCCGACTTTTCACTTTCTTGCGATTCTCTGGTACGCACTCTATGCGTGGGACGAGGCGTTTGAAATTCTATTTCGCTATATCAATGCTATTGTAAGCGAGTATCGCTGCTCGAGCCTCGTACTTATTTGAACACCCTTGTCAGGAATACGATGTCCTTCAGTTCAACAACATCAAACTCACGCGAGAGTTGCATAAACTGCAAGCATATCTACTATACTATCAGCAGCTCCTTCGAGACTTCCTCCGATCGGTCGAATTCGTAAGAGACACACCTAACCCAGCGATGAATGCCCCCTCGATCTCCAAAGCGGAACGTGAAGATTCCGCAAAACTCTTGCGTACTGAGGCGCATAATCTCATAACTGAGATCAAGAGATTGACTCAACAAAGGGAGATGCTGTCTGACAGATTAGAGAATGTTATACACTTGGTTCGAATATAATCACGTTTGTTCTTCTTCCTGTGCGCTGTTGACGTTTTTTTTTTTTTTGGCTAGGCGTTCGCAACTGTGAATATAGAGGAGAGCAAGGCTATACAAGGGCTGACAGAAGTAACAATGAGAAATGCCGCTGCTATGAAGCAGGTGCGTCGACTCTGTTTTTCATCTAGTAGTTAATTTACCCTCGTGTGTCAGATTGGCTACCTCTCGATGGTCTTCCTTCCAGCAACATACCTAGCTGTAGGTCGTCACTGTCACTCTCCTTGCAGAACTCACCCCTTGCACAGAACGTGTTCAGTATGAATGTCCAGGAGATCAACCCTCCCACCACGGGAACTCTTACCCAGTATATTGTATCTGCTGTTTGTCTCACTGTGTTTACCTCATGGTTGGTGATCGTCTTTCTGAAGGACAATTTCTTCTACCCAAGAGACAGTGATGTCTTGCATCGAACTTTGTGGCCCTTGTTCTACGCGTATGATGCTATATCCATCAAAATCAAAAGGTGGATATCGCCTGCCGAACATCGCACCCCTTTACCTTGTTGAGTTTCTGATGAAGAACACTGGCACTCGAGACAGTCAGATCAGTCGTAGTTACTTGCTGTTTTTCAGTCTATGGGGTCTTTGTGACAGTAGCTAGCTTGTTTTATTGGCACTGCTGTTATATAACTTAGCCGCTGGTGGCGAGCCGACGTTTCCCAGGGAACCCGACGACCGCATCGCCCAGGAATGGGTTTCACGGATAGGCTGGTCCATCTTCGACGACCAACCACGTGTAGTCAGTCCATACTACTAGCGTGTCTACATCACCTCGAGGTCGCCCTCTCTTCCTGCAGTCCCTGTAGCGTTCAGGACTGGAGAAGATGCTAACCTTCTTGTTCACCTTGCTCCTCATCGTTTCCCTGGTCTTTCTATATGGTTATCTCAACGATAAGAAACTAGGTCACCTTCCACCCGAGGCGGAACGCGTTTTCTCCCCCGTGCGTGTCACGCCTCAGGGGGTGCGTGCAGCCGCCGAGGTTTTGTCGAAAAACCCAGTTGTCATGAGCAACATCCTTCCCCCAAAGACCGGCCGACGGTACATCGTTGTCGGTGGTGTATGTTCTCTCTTGCTGCCATCTCTATATATAGCTTGGTGGACTGATTCTCTCCCCAGGCGGGATTTGTAGGAGGATGGATTGTTCTCCAACTGCTGGAGCGCGGGGAAGACCCAAAAAAGATCAGAATTCTAGACATTCGTTCCCCCACCCGTGCAGACTTCCGAACAGGAGCCGCTCAGCAGGTCGCCTTTTTGCAGGTTGACATTTGTGATGCAGTTGCCGTTTCGGCGGCCTTCAAGGCGCCATGGCCGGACGCGGAAGGAGAACGGGAGGTCACGGTGTTTCACACTGCTGCCACCATACGCTTCTACGAGCGTCACATTGGGTTACTCCCCCGTTCAAGCAAGGTGAACCACGCCGGCACGGTCAACGTGATCAACGCATCCAAGGAGATTGGCGCAAATACCCTCATCTATACCTCGTCGGCGTCCGTCTTTGTGCGCCGCTCTCGCTTCTGGCTGTGGCCCTGGGAAAAACGACCGGCGTTCTTCATTCAAGCGTACAACGATGACAACACCCATCTGCCGAAACAACACGCCCATTTCTACTCCAACTACGCTGTTTCCAAGGTCATGGCGGAGAAGGAAGTCTGCGCCGCAGACAAGTCCCCCACCGGCAGGTCTCACACACTGAGGACTGGCTGCATCCGTCCTGGAAATGGCGTGTTTGGTCCTGGAGGGGACATTCTTTGTGGGGCTTATCTCGTGCGAAAGCACAACCCAACGTGGGTACCGAACATTCTACAGTCGTTTATCTACGTGGAGAACTGTGCTCTCGCACACCTATGCTACGAACAGCGACTTATAGAACTAGAAAGAGGATCCCCCAACCCGGATATCGGTGGTCAAGCTTTCACAGTCACGGATGCAGGACCCCCGCTCACCTACGGTGATGTCTACACAGCACTCCACACGCTAGACGAAGAGACCGTATTCCCGGTCTTTTCACCCACTTTGATGCTCGGAGTTTCGCATGTCATCGAATTTTTCTATACAACCAAATTACTGCTGTCGACTTCGGATTCGTCGATCAAACGCGCTATCGCTAGAGTGATACCCGCTGTATCTGGGGATATCGTTAACCTACAAACCGCCATGTTCGCACTCCTAGGGGTTCATGTTATCTTGGATGACTCTAGAGCCCGCCTTCCTCCAACTAAAGGTGGCCTCGGTTACCATGGTCCATACACGACTCTCGCAGGCATATGTAAAACTGCCGACGAACATTTCAAGTCTGGTCAGAATGGAGAGGAGCGAGCCATGTCAGGTGGGGTGAGCTTTGGTTTCGGGTCGAAGAAGTCCAAAGGTACAAATCGAGTCGGGAATGGAGTCAGTGAGCGGTTTAAATTAGATGCAAATGCGGTGACTGCACTGAATTAGTGTTTTCTTTGAATACCACCGCTTTTCGATCCGGAAACTGATATGCCTGCTTTCAAGTCGCCTGTCCTTCCGGCGGATTTTTTGGGACGATGTAAGTATAATAAGTAAGGTAGAGGTCGTAAGTAGCGGGTTATCCATGGGCCTGCTTACTCTTCATATCCATGTCTGACGGATATACCGTACCATATAATTACACGATCCGAGCTGTTCCTATCGTCTAACTTCTTCAGAAAGCCCCTTCACCATGTCCACTCGCATCAAATTCATCTTGGTCTGTCTCTGGTCTGACGTCTGCGATCGATGGTAATGCTCATCTGTTCACAGGGTACAGCCCAGTTTGGTCGAGGTGCCCCTCCCTTGGGTGCCAGGGTTAACAACGTCGAAGACGCACAGAAACTCGTCGATCTGTTCGTCAGCCACGGACACGACAAACTCGACACCTCACGCTTGTATGGTGGTGGCACCTCCGAAGAGGTAAAGAGCACTCCGATCACATTCGAGAACGCTTTGGGGACTCACTGAGCATCTCTTGCAGCTCATCAGCCAGCTTGACTTGAAGGGATGCACTGTGGACACAAAGTCAGTCTTTGAGACGACTGCCCTCGAATCCGACGTGCAAGACTGAGTATGTTAATATATAGAGTATTTCCTACCCAACCGGGTGGGCTCAAGGCGGTAACAGTCAAGGAGGCGTTGGCGGCGTCAGCCAAGGCCCTCGGAAATGTCAAAATCCAAACATTCTATCTGCATGGACCAGATAGAAGCACGCCTATCGAAGAGACGCTTCGTGCAATAAACGATCTGTACGAAGAAGGCGCTTTGTGAGCTCTACAGTCGCATTTTTCTGTGTATGGCGGGCTTTCGTTGACGCTTTACCAGCGAAGAGTTTGGGCTGAGTAACTTCATGTCTTGGGAAGTTCGTCTCGTCTTCGTCATCGTGTGTTACATCCACTTTGAGCTGAGCTGAGCCATGTTCCAGGTTGCTGAAGTGATAACGATCGCCGATAAGCACGGCTGGATCAAACCGACGATCTATCAAGGTCTGTACAACGCCATTGAGCGCAACATCGAAGTAGAGTACGTACCTTTCAAGCGATAGGATTGAGGACAGATTGTTAAGCATCGTTGACCGTGATGGCTATTTTGTTTTCAGGCTCTTATCTTGTCTAAGGCACTTTGGAATCCGATTTTATGCCTACAGTCCGCTTGCGTACGTAGTCATGGTCTCCTCGTCTCGCCCGATCTTGCCGGCTCATCCGTGTTCGACAGGAGTGGCGCACTTTCCGAACGCATGTTGAACGAGGCGGACACGACAAAGACTGGTGGACGATGGGACCCCAACGTCTCTGCCGTCGCCGCAAGATTGCAGAAGATTTATACCCCGATGTGGCCTGCGATCAAGGAGTTGAATGATTCACTGGTCAGTCGCCACCCATGTGTTGGTGTCGATAGCCCTTGTGGTACTCACGTTGGTTGCCCTCGATGTCAGGTCAAGAACAACGTTTCCCTTTCAGAGGCTGCGTTTAGGTGGTTGCAACACCACAGCAAGCTCGATCCAGAGGCCGGAGACCGGATTCTCGTAGGCGCGAGTAATCCCATCCAATTGGAATCTAACCTAAAGGAAAGGTAGGCGCCCTTTCGCTTTCTAGTGAAGAGTGACCTGACTTGGAGGGCATAGTAACGGTGGTCCTCTCACCGAAGACATCGTCCAACTATTGGATAGTACCTGGCTGAAGGTGAAACCGATTTCCCGAGACTACTTTTTTTAAGGGTCACCTTTAAGTAGTCACATCCCTGTTATGAGTGTAAAACTAGATATGTCAAGCAATCTGCAAGTTGTCAGCGGAGGATGCAGCCTGAAAAGTGTGAAAGTCTACACAAAATGAAACCTTGCTTGGATCCTGCGAAAGGGGCTCGAAAAAAAGTATGACAAGAGGGAGATTCGAACTCCCGCCTCCATTCGGAGATGAGAAACCCGCATAAGCAGGCAAGCTTAGAAGCTTGAGTCACACGCCTTGGACCGCTCGGCCATCTTGCCATGTGAAAGACCGCAATTTGCAATCATATGTGTACTTGAAGCAACTAACTCGCTCCAAGCTGTTTGTACCCCGCCGACATCAGTAGCATCCATGTCCGTGGTTACCTTCAGGACCACCATTGTTGCCCTGACTTGGAATATATCCAGAAAGTCTGCATGTCCAGGTCAACTTGCCCCCAAAGATGAGCAAAAACGAAATCAAGCCACCAAGCATAACGCGCGCGCGCGCCACAGCCCACTCGCCATTGCGAGGACAAACGGGGGAGCTCATCCTCGATGCCTTGAATGGGAGGCGCGTCATCTTTGGTCCGGCTTCTTGAAACCGATCGGAAAAGGGAAGACGGGTGGAGCGTCGTTCGTAGTCCCATTTCACATCCCTGTCAGTGGCTCAGTGCTCAGTGTCCATCATGACCGAGGGTACGACATGCGCTCGACGATTTCAGGGTCATGTCGACACCATCGCAGATTCGACAAAGATCCCAGAACGGTAAAACCTATAAAGACAGTCAGGCACGTGTTCGGTGCTGCGCTTTTTTTTGTTCTGTGACACGCTGAATTGGGGCGGATGAGCTACAAGCGTTGTAGCACGTGGAACCAGGTAGGGAACCTATACTCGGAGGAATTGTCGTGTGACCAGTATGAATGCAAGACTGATACGTAGTGTGGAGCTCACCGATCACCGGTCACCCCTGGCCCACATCATCGCGCGAATCTGGACACAGGATTCGGCGGGGTAAGTATGTGGCATGGCAGAACGACGAAACAGACGAAGCACGGGGGTTGGCAAACCCCGCGAAGTGGAGAAAATACAAGATCCTCGGAAATGACGCGGACGGTTGGCTTCACCTTTGAAAAGTTCCGTGTCGCGTTGTAAATCAGAGAAAGATGTGAGACGCGAACAGGGCTGAGAAATCGAAGACCCAGAGAATACGTGGACCAATATGTTTTGATCGACGGATCTTTGCAGCGCCCGGCCAAGTGCATAGTGGGATTGGTGTCGTCTGTGTTTTTTGCATCGCCATCCTCTTGCTAGTGCCATTCCTCATGGTGACACGTGCAGGAAGCTCATGAGTACATTAAAAGTCATCAAAGTCATCACATACATGAAAAGGCATAAACAAAAAACCGAAATGAAACCCAACCTTCCATGCTAACCATCCGATACACCGTCATCAGAAACCCTCATGACAAAAAAAAAAACCAGGGAATGCCGCAGTGGCTCCAAGCGGGCGAGTCTAAACACTCGAGGTGAGTAACGCGTTATCTCCATTTATACCTTCATTGTGCTGGGCGTCCGAGTCCATGCTCGAGCATACTTTTTGGCTGATCCAGCTCAGTCCCCAGGCACCAGCGCGTGCCATCATCCAGAGTGCCACGCGCACCCCAGGGATCAGTCGTACTACGTCACAAAAGTCCCAAATATCACGATGATACGTGATCTGACCTTGTTCGTTAAAGCTAAGTCGTGTCATGACGGGGAGCTGGAAATGAAGCGGCGACGGCAGGGAAATGAGCGTGCCAGGTATCGGGAGAGACGGAGATGCTGGAATGGAGAGTGACAACTGAGAATCAGCTGGAGATGACGGCGGGCGGCGTAACATCAAGGTTTTGGGTATTCTGTATGTGGTATGAAGGTCAGGAAAGAAGAGGACGTTGAGCGTGTACTCGACGAAGCTCTTCTTGTGACCATCTAGAGTGAAATGTATGTAAACGCCACTGTCACCTTGGAGATTAAAGAAAAACACGCACCAAAACTCTCCGTTTCACTGGTGTCGTCTACTTCCGCCCAGACCCGCATTGCCTTGAACCAAGGATCGTCGCCGTGTTTATAGAGTGGACGAACTCCCAAAAGGGCGTGAACAATGGACAATGGCCGCGGTACATCGACGGCGCAGCAGCGGCGGGTAAGAGCGTGAATGTCGGAGATAAGCGCACGGGAGGTGGCAGTTATCAACGGGTTCTCGTATCTAGGGATCGTCGCATTATTGTTCGACAGGAGGACAAGGCGTTCAGTTCAAAGACTTACACTGTCCTATAATCGTCAGGTAATCTCCGGTCGTCAGGTGAAAGAAAGCACACGCGCCTGCGCGAGAGTCATAAAAAAACTCGGAAGTGCCGAGGAAACTGGGGAAAGTAGCGTCGTGCCCGCAGACTTCGACTGTCGTCGCGCTCCTTTGGATGATCGACAGCTCCCCTATTGAAGGAGATCTATGTACACTCAGTCGAGTCGGGACAGTGTTCAGCTGTATTGCCAACTCGGATGGTTCGGGTGGGATAGGGGCTAAAGACATGGATCGTCCTACGGCGTTGTAAGCAGATAGACAACGTCGTATAACGAGCTGAAGGTCAAGGGAACAGCTGGCCAGAAATATCAAGTGGGTGTCGACGGTGTCAAGGTCAAGTTTGGGTTAAGAGGGTGACCAAGGCTCGCGCAGCGGGTAGATCCACCAATTTAAAATTATCTTTATCCGGTAAGTACTGCGACGTTCACCCTAGTGAGAGCGTGTTTTTGGGTATACATTATATTGCTGGTCGAAATGTGAGATCAGTGGCATACTCTATCACGTATCCTCAGTTAGCCGTCTCCTCGATGATTGATCATAATCGATGGTCACAGATTGTTCTACGTGCACCCGAACATCCAACTCCAGCTCATGAGGTGGACTCGGCGCAAACTCGACGTCAATTGGAGTCTTCTGGATTTCGCATGGTGAACGTAATGCAGAGACCATAGAACGCGCGTGTTGAAGCGGGCGGCTAAGTATAATGTTCTCGAATCGTTCTATTTCCGCGGGTTCAGAAAGTTCTGGTGAACGAACACATGGGCTTTACTCGGGGACAATTTTTAGAATAGCAAGAAACAACACACCTCTCAAATGGATCAAGATCCGTTGACTCATTATCCAGGTGACCGCGTAACCCATTGACGCGCTAATATAACAATAGTTGAAAGGATGACAACAATGCGGCTATATTGCACTTACCCTGCAGACTGACACCGGTTGGGTTACGGTAAGAATTTACTTGGTAGATTAATCGGAAATGATGACACTTACCTGCACAGCTTGATCACTGGCGCGGTATAGGATTAGATTGAAAACATTGACACCTTTGTACAGCGCTCAGCACAGCAAATAAGTACAGCAAAGATGAGCGCTCCCACCTGTCAAAACCACGAAATAGCCGAGTCCGTCGTAAATCATCCTATTAAGGGCATCAATCCAGTGTCGCGTGTAGTGTGGGCCAAGAGGCCTTACGTTCTGATCAACCGAGACAATCTACGATCGAAACGGAGGTTAAGCGGCCGTTTGAGAAAGCGAATCAACCAAGACTGACCTCCCATTAATAGAATTATATCGCACGAGATAAAACGTGGAAACGGATAAAGTTCCGGTGTCCCAGACCATGGCTGCGACGTAGTACGTCCATGCGGTCGGATGAGCACCGTCATTTCCTGGTGTGCAGCTTGATGGTCGTTGAATAGATATTCAAATTGCCACCTGATGCAGACTCACTTGCCCTGAAGTTACGAGTGCACAGGATCAATTGCGCGTTTGTGGTATAGCATCCGTGCAACTCACGTTTTCCAATACCGCTGATAAATATAGGTGAGCCACCTCCATTTAGTGCAGAGTAATAGAAGCACTCACGTACACGATGGTACATGTTAGTAAACCATTCGAACTGTGTAATTGTTGAGCAGACAAGACGGCGGACTTTGGAAAAAGGGACTGACTGCGGTCGTAATGACAAAGGCTGTGGCGAGAATGATACCAACAACTCTTTGTCTCCGAGCAATGTTAAATGTTCTTTTGAAAGGATGTTGAGCAAGCCAAAAAGAGAACCAAAGTGCGCTTACCTGACACCGAGGATGATTTGTGAAATCATAGTTTGAAGGACTACGAGCGGGTGAGTGCACAGAGTGGGGCAACGTCGAGCCAGACGAACCTTTAAAGACAGGAGCGACTAGATAGTAGTGTTTACATGATTCGACGGTGAACGACGTGGCAAGGTCACCATAATTGCTGATGACCATAACGATGATGCTAACATAACTGGCGCCAAATCAGACGAGGGACACGAGGAGGCGTCTCAGACTGACCGAATGAGAATAAAAAGAACGCAACCCAGACTAAACGAAGGAGAGAGTCGGTCATCAGTGAGTGACGAGCGGACGAAATCAAATACCTTGGGCGGAATATGGTAGATTGACTTTTATAAAAGCGCAGTTCAGCGGGCAATGTGATCAGGTAGCTGAGTGTGGATGAACAAGACAAGAAGTGAGAAGGAGCAGGGAGGGAGACTTACTCATAAGCAGCGATCGAGAGCGAGACGACTCGGAGGTACTTTTCAGTCTCTGCGCCAACACCACTCATTTGGGGGATAGGCTAGCACTGCAGGGAGAGTCAGTAAGAAGAGTGAGCTAATTTATAAAGGGTCTAAGCAGTACCGATGGAACGGTAACCGGTTTACTGCCGTTAAGGTGAGTCAGAGTTTAGGCAAGCTGATTTGAGTGCCGGATGAGTGGAGGAGGACTCGAATGGAAAGAGGGATAAAGTAAGGGACGAGCGCACGGTCAGTAATTATGATTTAGCATGTCTTAGCTCGGACTTTGATCCGGTCATTCTACTACCCGTTTGCAAGGTTTCAATCTGAATTTTCAATTTCTGTAATATTTTGGATCGGGTAATAATTTCCCACACACTCTCCGACGGATTTCCGACGTCTCGGGCGGGGCAGTTGCCGTCGCTTCAAAGGGTCACATTGGACAAGTTACAGAATTACAAAACGTGCAGATCCATATTTCGATCTGGTCTCCCTCCTAAACACCACTTCGCCCCGCAGCTTTCATGGCTGTACCATTTCCGAGGACAGGCAAGCATTTGCGCCCACTAGCCCTGTTTGGTCCCGGCAAGAACCCAGCGCCGACAAGCCATGCCAGATACAGCCCCATCAATTCATCCGACACCGTGCATGTCGTACGCGGATTCTGGCTCTGCACCAATAATGCAGTGGTGTTCGCATCGTCTAGCTCGGGTGCCTTCGTGCTCGTCGGAAGGTCGTCGAGGACAAAGTGGAGCAGAGGGAACAGTGCGTTGTCCTGCACCTCCATAACATGCTTCTCCAGTTCCCGTCTCCACACCAGGTATTCGCATTGTCGCGTCGAGAAGCCGTACTCTGCGAGCGACGAGAGCAGGTCGTTGAACGTCACAGGTGGGTTGGCCACGATATGTAGCACCGTCTGTGTGGCATTCGGTAGTGAGGCAACGGCGGCGAGTGCTGTGCATCGTGCAACATGGTCGACGGGTACCATATTCACGGCGTTGTTGATGTCAGGGACGAGCCCAAGCTGTACACACCCCTTGACCAGCCGCCATATGAAATCATCCGTGTTCGTTACTGCCAAGCAGGTCAGTGGGGTAATTAATCACCAAACAGCGAAATATCCGTCCGTACCTGCTGTTTTTGAATCTCCGACGACATACCCCGCCCGCACAATATGTCCTTTGAGCCCCCGCTTCCCCGCCTCAAACAACAGCTTTTCGGACACCCATTTGCTCTGTCCATATCCAGTCTTGAGACCAGTCCTCGCCCCCTCGAGGTCATCGTCTTCAGGTATCCCTCTGCGCGTGTGCGACAGCGAATCAGAGAGTCGAACATAGTGCTCGGTATCGATAGCCGATGTCGATGAAACAAAGACAAACAACTTCTGCCTTGTCGTCCAAGCGAGTTCAACTGCTGTCATGGTTCCAATCACGTTTGAGGATCGGAGCCTCTCGTATGGATAAACCCAGTGCACCTGTCCAAAGATTTTTTTTTGAGATCATGCCAACGAGAACACGACGAGGACAAACCAATGCGCCGTTGTGCAGCACTACATCAGCTTCAGCTGCAATCCGAGCCCAAGTGCTTTCGTTCATGCCGAATCGATCTTGTCCGAGATCCCCGATGACGACCTCCAGCCTTCCGGAGGCTACCCATTCCTCGTCCCAGACACCACGGTCGCTCGATCCTTCCCTCAACCGTTCAAGCCCATTTTCAACCGAGGGGGAACGAACGAGACACATGACTTTCTGTACCCTCTGCTGACGCTGGAGCAGATCACGAAGCACAAATGCGCCGAGATACCCAGTAGCACCTGTCAGGAACACAGTCAAGGCACGCGTTTCAAAGTCGGGAGGCAACGGTGGGTAGGAATCCCGTAGGCGAGGAACCAGTTGCTCGAAATCTTGACCATACTCGGCAACGACAGGTGTAAATTTTTTCTGCGTGTCATCTACCATGCGCCTCGGGATAGAGTCTTGCCGGGCGATACCAAAGTCTGGGTCACGCAAGGTATCGACGGCCGCTGCCAAACCGCTAACGGTCGGTTGGGCAAAGATGAGGCCCAAAGGCGCCTCGACGACGAATACCTTTCGTATCTCGAAGATGAGGCGAGTCGCCAGGATCGAGTGCCCTCCAAGATCGAAGAAGCTCTCGTCTAATGGTATTGTGTCCGGAGGGTTGGGCAACACCTCTGTCCATATTGAACACAGTTTTTCTTCCGTGGGACTGATGGCTCTTTTTTTGATGTCCTTGGAGGCAGCTTTGTTTTCGGCATGGGTGACATGGGCATGAGCTGTATCTGGGAAGGGAAGTGCAGGCTTGTCTATTTTCCCATTGGGATTGAGGGGCATACGGTGAAGAGGAACAAACACTGGTCGCGTACGAAAGAGTCAGCCGCAAGATCAGCACGACCGAGCATCGACGCACGCGTAGGAATGCTATAACTGGGTAATTTTTTCTTGAGATGCTCTCTGATGTCTTTGATGAGTCGTCTAAATTTCGGTATGCTCTCGATGCCGTCAGCTTCTTCGTCATCGCTGAGCTCGCTCGTAAAGCCATTCAACACCGCGCCCTCTAGCGGCACGAAATAGCTGACAAGTATCTTTTCTTCGTCCTTGTCCCTCCGTACGAGCGTCACGTTCTCGCGAACAAGTGGGTGTTGGCTCATCAATGTATCGATCTCGCCAAGCTCGATTCGGAAACCACGTATCTTGACCTGATCGTCTGCGCGCCCGGTACACTCAACACGACCATCGGGAAGATATCGCCCGAGATCGCCAGACCTATACATCCGATCGCGGATACCCTTCCAGTGCCGTGACTCGGGCCCAGCGAGACCCTGTAGTGGGTGTAGTATCGTGTCTTTCCATGGCGGTGACGACGAGGCAAACCAATTTGAAACGAATTTTTCGGTGGAAGCCTCAGAGTCGAGGTACCCCTCTGACAAGCCACCCGAGCGCACATAGATCTCCCCGACTTCACCGACCCCGCACGGAACGGTCTTATCAGACCGATTGACGACAAGGAGTTGGACGTCGACCATGCCTTCACCAGCAGGCATAATATCTTTCAGTGTAGCAAGGAAAGTTGGATCTACAGACACGGGTGGAATGGAAAAATAGGAGACTGCGCGCTGTGTTTCGGTAGTTCCGTACATGTTAATGATGTGGACATTTGCAGCGAGAGATTGGAGCCGAATACAGTCGCGTTTAGTGAGGACGTCGCCGACGAAGAAGGCGCTGCGGAGAGAGGGAATTTGTCGAGTGGCCTGCGCGGAGAGAAGCTGACCCATGGCAGGGGTGAGGTGAGTAACGGTGACTTTGTTAGCGTCCATCCACTCGGCGAGCCGGCCGGGTGTCCCAATGTCTTCTGCAGTAGGAACGTAGAGCTCGGCGCCGAAGAACAAGGGTGTGAAGACTACAGGAGATATGAGGGGACAAGGCCACTGCAAAACAATCGATACTCACTATCTCGCTGGATAGGGTCATGAGCGATACCACTGAGCATGGTGAACTTGGAAAATTCGCCCAGCATAAACCTCTCACCCATCCAAGGAAAGAAATGGGTCAAACTATAGTGACGTCCCCGGACCCCTTTGGGGATGCCGGTGCTGCCACTTGTAAAGGACAAAGTACCGATACTGTCAGGTCCGAGGATGACATTCGGGTCAGTTTCTGAAAGGTGGTAACGTGACTTGAGTACGTCGGTCCCATTGACGATTCCGCCAAGAATGCCGCCAGATGACGAAAATTCGAGTGCGGGAACTTCGACGCGAATCTTGAGGTTATTTGAGAGGAACTCTCGTACGCTAGGCCCGATCCTCCCTGCCCCAGCTAGAACGACGAGTCCACGAGGTTGAGCGACTTGTAAGTATATCTGTTGCCGCGACGGTGGGTACGCAGGGTCTGATAGGCAGCGTGTGAATTACGCGCTCGATGTCAGGAACACTCGAGAACGCACCAATGACAGAGAACGTCGCGCCAGCTTTGAGGACTGCCATGACCGCAACGACGAGCTCCACGCTCCGATACGCGTAGATCATCACGACTTCTTCTCGTTTGATACCTCCTTGAAGAAGGTGATGCGCCAGGATATTCGATGCTCTCCTGATATTGCCATACGTGTAGGTGCGTGCGTCTTGTCTTCCGTCGGGTGTCATGGAGGAAAGGCTCTGGATCACACATGAGCGGTCTGGCCAGCGGATCGCATTACGCGAGAAAACGTCCGTTATCGCCCCTTTCCAATCACACCAATGTAGATCTGCAGTTGGGTTGGGTAGATGGATCCTCTGACCGTTAGTCAACAGGGGCACTGATCCTACCAGGGCGCCAGGGTTTGCAGAGACCTTTCGCAGTAAAACTGAGAGCTGGTCAACGATGAACGAAATACGGACGTGACTAAAGAGTAGAGAATTGTAGAGGATGCGGAGTGCGATGCGGGGAGCGAGGGAAGAACGAGTCGTCGTGGGGGGTCGCGTGACGAAGATAGTGAGATCGGATGTCAGACTAGTTGAACGGATAAAGTTCTCGTGAGGTTGGTCAGTCTCATCGAAGAAACGGACACGAAAGAGTGGACGCGTGTTTTCTACCGTGTCTTCTTTGTCCTTACGGAGGGCTTGGACGATGGTTTCGTAGGGGAGTACATCAGCCTCTGCCTCCTTCTCGACAAGCTGGACGCGCCGGACGATGGACGAGAAAGTATCGGATGGCTCGACAGCCAAACGCAGGACGAGAGGTGCACTGGCCGCAGCAGATGAAGAACCGATGACGATGTCGGTGTCACCGGTGTAGCGATGTAACAACACGATGAAAGCGGCGAGGAGGAGGTGGAAAGCGGAAGGACTACTGTCTGTCTTTTGCACATCGTCGTCTTCTGCGTCGCCGTTGTCCGATTGGAGAGCGAGTTTCAGCAAGGCGAGGGATGTTTGCTCGGAAAGATCGGCGGTATGGGCAGCCTCTATCAGTTTGTTGGTCCCAACTGGTCGCGGGTAATCAGTCGGCAGGGATATCGACGGGAGGTTTTGCAACCTTGCCAATACTCTAGAGAGCGCATCGGCGACCATGGCGTCGAGCAAGGGAAGGGTTGATGTCGCAACCAGCGTACACGGGAATTTTACTTGTGACTCCGAGACGCGAGCATATTAGCATCGGACAGGTCAAGCGAGCTATAAACAACTATCTTTACAGTAATCTGTCTAGACAAGTACAAGGCTGATAATCTTGACTCAAGTTTCGGTCGATATATAATCCCACGTTGACTGAATGTAACAGACAAGAGTGCAGATCTGGGTAAGAAATAATCGACCGCAATATGCGGCAAGAGCAACGTACTCTCCTGAGGCCTGCTCTAGAGTCTAGCCATCATCGAAGACACTATATTCAAGACCCCAGAGACGAATGCTGTGATCACGGTAACCACCAGCAAGATAACAACCATCTGGAGACATGGCGACAGCGTAAACTTCATTCGCGCCCGCGTGTACGGAGGCAAGTTGCCGAGGCGTGCTAACCGTGTCCCAGAGGACAACACGTCCGTCCTCAGAGCCAGTTGCGATGCGGTCTCCTTCCCAATATGCTGCGATAGAGCGTACCCAGCTGTCATGCGCAGTCGTATGTTTGTAGAGCAGTGAACCGGTGACAGGGTTGATGAATATGACAGACTTGTAGGCTGCGGAGACGAGTTGTTTCTCCCCGAGCCATGCCAGAGCGAGGATGGGGCTCCCTGCAAGATTTGCGAGGGGTGAGCTGACAAGCTCACCCGAGACGATGTTCCAAACTCGGATACTCCCATCTTCCGCACCAGTCGCCAACTGACTTGCGTCGGGTGAGAAAGTGATAGAGAGGATGCTGGATTTGTGGCCTTCGAGGGGACCAGCGACGACCTCACCCGTAGAGGTGTTCCAAATGAGAACAGTCCAATCGTCGGACACAGTGGCCAGTTGTTTCGAATCGGACGAAAATGAGACCCCGCGGACGGACGAGGAGTGTTTACGCGAAGGGACGACGGCGTTTGTCCAACTCGCTACCCTCCAGACCGCCACTGTGCCATTGGCACCGCCGCTGGCAAGAAGCAGTCCATCAGGCGACGCGGCCATCGCTGTCACCCCGCTTCCGTGGTGCATTATCCCCGACTGTCTCCCTTCCTCCACTTCCCATACCCGAATCGTCCCTCCATGCGAACTGCTGACAAGGCGCTTGCTATCTGGGAGAAAGACGAGTGCCGATATGGTCCCAGTATGGCCCTCCATCGTCCTGAGGCATTTCAGTGCTGCCAGTGGTACCCGTTTCCTTCGTCGAAATGCTTTTCTGACAATGTGAAGGATTCTTGACATGTATTTGACTCGACGTGATAACAAACTTTGGACGCGTTCGGGTGGTGGTGGATAGAGCAGTGACACTGTCAGCCGAACCTGAGACAATCCTGATCTTCTTCTGTCAAATGAACTGGGCTTTTAGCATCTCGGACCCGATCCATATTTTGTGTTGTAGGGCGTTTCACGAGCCCCAGCCGCGAGTCGGGTCTCTTGGAAGCTGTTACAGGTGGTCGCCTCTTCGCTAATTGCTAACTAGTTCGCTGCGCTGCAATGCTAGCAATCTCAAGGGCTGCAATTCGGATCGATCGGTCAATATTTGACAGTCCGCAACCAATGCACCTCAATCTAATCACTGTATACGTGCTCAGACATATGAAACGAGTTCATCATTCCCTATATTGATCGACTGTTAGATCTGCCAGTGCCAATCAGTGATTTTCAAGGAGCCATTATCTTAATGAAGCCTCGACATTACACTTCGGATCACGAGTGCAAGTGGAGGTCGGGGAGATCTTGCTCAGTCCAACGCGATCATCGAAAAAACACGTCAGACATATGCCGGTACTACAGATTACACACAACATGACAAGAAACACAGCGCCAGATTCCAATTCTACACCACTCACGCAGCAAAACTGAGGAGCTTTCTTCTCATTTCCTGAAGTCGGACCCGATTCCCTTCTAGCCGGGTTCGTTTTTCCCCGGTGGCTGGATCCTCGCTCACCAACTCCCTCATGCGATCAGTAAAGCTGCCCGACGACGTCGTGTCATCCATGAGGCGTTGGAGCAGGTTGACGGACAATCTCTCTGCCAGAGCCCGATGCAGGGATTGTTCGATCTTCAGCGGGACGGTATCAATGATGCGCTGTACGAGTGTCGTGTCAGTCTCTCATTACGTCTGTTTCGTGGGATATCCACCTACCCTGTATGCGATAGTAAAGTATGCGCGCACGTCTGCCATGACGGTCAACTCGTCATCGAATTGGTCTCGAGGAGATAGACGAGTCAAGGTTTCCACAGTGACATCCTTGTATCCGGCTTGAGCCAGGTATTGCAAGGCTTTCTGTGTTGACGAATCGATTGTGCGTTCTGAACCAGTTGGGCCGGTAGGAAGCTTGTATGCTTCGGGGTCTTTGCGAGCTAGCCTATACTTAGCAAGCCACCTTTCACGAAGGTCCCGAAAATCTTTCAGGTTTTGAGTGTACGTTGGGGTAATCTCGACCTCTAAAGTTTCCTTGATCGCAACAAGGGCTCTCTGCTTGTGTTCTTCGATGTCGGGGCGGATGAATCCCCTGTAGACGACATGGAGTCTACATCAAACCCTGGAAACAAACTTATTGATGACGTACGAGATCAACTTCTCGAGCACCTTGAACCGGCCAAAGTGAGTCTTGACGAGTTGCTGAAGGACATCATCGAGTACATCATTGATGGATGTCAGACACTGTTCTGCGGGCGTAGGCCATCTGATCGTGAACTGGTTGATGAGACGAGTCTTGGCCTCGTACGGAATATTACCAGGAAGTTCCCAGGCAATTGACCTATAAACATTGTACGTCAAAAAGCGTAACCAGTGAAGATAATGAAAACGGACCCCAAAATGGTCTTGCGAACATCATACAATCCCATGACCTGTGTTTTGTTACTCTTAAGCATAACGTGCTCCTCAGATTCGGGAACATCGACCGGCGAGGATGGCGTGGACTCTTGGCAAGGAGGTGGAGCCGGAGAAATTACCGGAGCGCTCCAAAATTCGTCAGCGTCGAGAGCATCAATCCGCGAGTATTGCGTGGGCGCCTCGAAGGGACGGAAATCCGGAGACGTCCCTCGAATCTTCTGAGCGAATATGGTGTAGAGCGCTCGATTTCGCTGTGCAAGACTCTTGTCCGAACTGGAACCTGAGACGATACCCTTGAAGGCACCACAAAATGCGTTGACTCTCACGAGGACCTCGATTTCTGGATCATCTTCCAACGGCTTGGGTAAAGTACTGATATCCTCCAAGCAAGAAGCGAGCAATCGCTCCACATCTTGTTTGAGCTGTGGTATGCTACACAAGGACATGTTGAGCCAAGAGCGAAACCCAAGCATCATGTAGCGCTACGTACGCTTTTTTGATATGGCCGACAAGCAAGACACTAATGTCCGTCACGAATGCTGGGATCCCAAAACGTCCACGATCAGTAACCTCACTCCAAGGTGAAGCCGTGTCGAAATATTCTGCAGCCATGCGCTGCAGCGCTGATCTTGATAGCTGCTGTGCCCGTTGAGTGTCGTCAGGGAGACGAACGCAATAATAACCACGTTTCAATGGGTGCTGACGTCCTTCAATCACATCCAGCCAGAACTTTCTGGCATTGACCGCACCTTCCCCAAGCGTGTCAGGCTTCGTGAGGATCCCTATGAAAAATCCTTGTGAGGAGACGAGTGCTTGTTATCAGATATTGACAAACCTATGGTGCGCTCTCCCCAGGGATCAACCGCTTTCGCCAGTCTTACAGACTGCTGGTTCTGCATATCATCTGAATGAATATATGGCAGTCAGAGACACTCCTGAAGAACGAAGAGTGTATGAATTACCGCTCATCGGTATCGTGGTCAAGATGATCGCGTTTGGTCGACTGATGTAATGTTCAGTGAGTTGCCGCACCAGGTCTAGCACCTCCTGGTCATCGTTTTGTATCAGTCCTGTAGAGACAATCAGCACAGAAGTACTTGTGAATGGCATACTCACCCGGTAGATCCACAAAGGACAGGTCGGTGGCATCGGGATCCTCAATGAAAATAGAAACCACATTTCGTGAAAACTTGAGTGAGTTGGTCGAAGCCAAGTCCTTCAGATCCTGTATGCTCTTTCTGTGAAAACTTTCCGGGGTGAGATCTGGATTGAGGATAGCTGCTTGCGCGCGACGGAGCCAGACATCCATGTCATTCTTGTTAGTGATCATGG
>JBBPNO010000313.1:0-29775 GCA_038090915.1 Boletus eberwhitei
CCCCCCTTGGTCAATCGTAACATTACCCTCCTCATATTCCTGAAGTTCCATCTCAGGAACTCCTATCTCCGCTGTTCTCCTCATAATTGGTGAGGTCCCACCCAGGGTCATAGGCCACGTTGTAGTTGGTGCAATGTTGAGGCTTGTGTCCCCTTTCACTGCAACTGGTACATCGTCGATCGGGACAATGATATTGCGGATGTCCGGGGCTTGCCAGGTGACAGAAGGGGCAATGGTAGTGGGGGCAATTGCTTCGAACGTGCTCGATGGAGCCACACTCAAAGCAATGCATTGGCACAAAGGTGTGTCGAGGTAGAGGATCATGGATGGAGGAGGTGACGTCCAGGGTATGGGTATTACCATCCACTGCGTCGGTACCGTTTGGGAGAGTGGTGGTCACGGGTTCCACACGGGAAATGGAGGAAGCTGGAGGGCTCCTCGTTGTAGTTCGCCCCAATGGAGAGGGAGTATGGGTGGTGGTGGTATGGATGGGCAGGCTGTTGGTGAATACCATGGCACGTTGTCTGCGGATGCGTCTGGCGGGTGCGGAAATGGGTGATGGGAATATGGGGGTGGATTCTCTTCGAGGGGGAGTGCTGGTTCCATTGGGACCCTGTTGGGAGGAGAGGGTGGTCCCATTGATGAGGGTGATGTTGGAGTCAGAGGACGTCGGTCTAGTTCCCTCCGTAGGCTCTGGATCAACTCTGTTAGCACTTCCACCTCCATGGAGATTCTCAGAGGCAGATGTTGGGATGCTTCAGCGGGAGCAGGGATAGCCAGGAGTGGTTTCATTGGCAGAGAGGAATGCGTTTCTTTATTCCTTGGACATGGTCCCAAGGATGGGTTGGATGGCATGTTCGAAGTGATGTCTGGGGAATAAGGCGACACAGAGGTCAAAGCCTTCGATATAGAGAAGGTCGAGAATATATTCCCAAACCTCAAGGAGTATGGTGGCAATGTTGGAGAGGGCGGTGATCTGTGGGGAATCCCAGGCATTCCCTGCGATGAGTTCCCATAAAGGGGAACCTGTCATGCTCCAAGGGGTCCTGGTGACCAGGGATCGAATGTGGGTATAAGCTCGGAAGAGGAGTACGAGCTGTACAAGGGAGTTGTCAGAGTTGAAGAAGGAGTTTCATTCCAAGGCTCTGAGGGCCTCAGCGTTCTCGAGAATGGACACATATAGGAGTTGACGGGAGGTGGGGGGAAGTCTGCTGAGGCGGCGAGTGAGGAAGGCGAAGGACATCTACCACTGGTAGTGATAGGGGCAACTGTTGATGTGACAGAAGCACTGATGCTGGTTGGCGTGGGTGGGGATGTCTAGGTCTGGGTAGCGGACTTGTAGGTGGGCTTGGGTGAGGGCAGTCTGGACACAAGAGATGGTGATTAGGAGTGAAGAGATGTCTTGGGGCATTGGAACTCCGTCAGAGTCGATGCCGTCTTTTATACTCCTGGAGCACTGCCTTGACATTGCCTAGGTTTGACTTCGCTTCCCAAGTCTGCTCAGAGGCGGTGTATCCTTTCCAGTGTACGAGGTATTGCCTTCGTCCCGAGGTTCCTTGATGGTTGATAATGCTGTCTTGTATTCTTCCTCCGTTCTGATTAGTTCCAGTGGTGGGCGTGTGAAGTTAGGTCTGTGTTCCATGGTTTCCCAATATGGGGAAAGTAGGGATGCATGGAATACGTCATGGATCTTCCACTGGGCAGGTAACTTCAGTCGGTAGGCAACGAAGGACACTACTTGGGTGATTTCGAAGGGACCGGTTCATTTAGGGGATAGTTTTCTGGAGGGGACCTGCAGTTTCAGGTTCTTGGTTTCCAGCCAGACTTTGTCTCCAGTTTTCCATGGTTTGAAGTGAGAGAATATTCTCTCCTTCATCCTTTGTTGGGTGATCATGTGTGCTGCTTCGGCTTTTTTTCGTGCCTCATCAAGAGAGGTCATTCTTTATTCTAGTGTGGGGAGGAAGGTCTTTCTGAGAGGGGATAGGATTGTGGTTCGTATCCTAGCATAAGGCTGAAGGGGGATTTTCCTGTGACTGAGTGAGTGGCGGAGTTATGTGTGAACTCGGCCATGGGCAGTAGGTCTAGCCATCGGTGGGGTTGTCCATCACAGAAGATCCTTAGGTAGGTCTCCAGTTCTTGGTTGTAGCGTTCTGTTTCTCCATCCATTTGAGGATGGTAGGCCATGGATAGTGCTACATCATATTGGAGGAGTCTTGCGAGCTCTTGGGCAAATGCAGACACGAATTGCAGGCCACGATCTGAGACCAGTTTGTCATGTAGTCTGAAGCGTTTGAACACGTGATTGAAGAAAAGACGGGCTATACTGGCTGCATCTACCATTTTTGAGCAAGGGGCGAGAATTACCCCCTTACTAAGCCCATGGTCGACCACGACCATGACAGAATCAGAGCCATTCACGGGTGGGAGGTCGGTGATGAGATCCACTGAAAGGTTCTGGAAGGGACGAGTGCCCTGGAAGGCAAGGGGGGTTACTGGGGGAACAGTTGGATGGGTTTGGACTTTATTGGCCTGGCATACAGTGCAGCCGGCTACAAATTTGTGGATGAAGGTGGATAATCCAGGCCACCAGTAGTTCTTGGACAGGAGGGCAACGGTGCATAGGTGGCCACCGTGTCCTCCTTCAGTGGAGCATTGAAGAACTTTGCCCATTGTTTGGGCATCCAGTGATGGAAGCTTTCATAGAGTCCGTCTCGTATATACTCGGCTTCATCATATTCCAGATATCTTAGTAGGTATCGCTGTTCCAAGGTTTCTGGGGGATCCCCGTGCGTGAACCTGTATGACAACGGTGTAATCATTATCCGTCCATCTTTTCAATCTATGTCAGGATTAACCGCCCTGAGCCATGGAAGCCCTAAAATGACTTTGTCTTTGCTGCAGTTGAGGATGAAGAGGTCCCGCCGCTCTCGCACTCCTCCGTAGTCTAACATGATATTGGTTTTTTGTTTGATGGTCCCTGATTGGTTTTGGGTCCCATCTACGTTCCAGGCTCGTATTGGTTGATCGAGCTTGTACACTGGCAATCTCATATCTTGTACTGCTTTTCTTGATATAAAGCATCTGGTTGCCCTGCTGTCAATGAGGGCATTTGTTCCAACGATTTGCCATCCTGTTTCCAGATTGAGAGAGGAATGCGAATAGAATTACTCTTCGATCCAGAAATAAATACAGGGGCTATCGTGAAGGAGGGAGGTGATGTTGGTCCACCCCCTCCCTTTAAAAATGCATCTTCGGGGGCCTAAATAGATTAATGGGTGCTGTGGGATTCTGGTCTAATGAGAGGACATTCACAGACTCCTCCCATGCTTCTGCGACTTCTTTGTGTGTCTCCTCTAGTGGAAGCCCTTGCTCATCAAGCCCTGTGTCGAAGGCTGCCTTGAGCGTTCTGAGAACTGTGTCTCGGCTACTGCTCCTGAACACCTCAGTGAGGTACTGGTCCAGCGAGTCCTGTTGTTGTGGGATGGGAGATGTAGTGACAACCCTGGTTTGTGCTGCTGGTCTTTTCACGGGTCTATACCTGGGGTGTTTTCTTGTAGAACACCCTTGCTCGTTGCAGATAAAGCATCTCCGTTCTCTCATCCTTTTGGCCTGTTCAGTGGGGGAGAGTGTGATCTGGTCTATATCCATTGCGTTTGGATCCTTGTGTTTTCCTCCTCCTCCTCCGTATGCCAGCTTCGGTCCTCGTCTCATTGCCTTAATCCTGGCATAGCTGGCGTTGATGGCGGCAGCTTTGGTGTAGATATCTTCCATGGTGAAGTTCGGCTTTGTGAGTATGTCAGACTGGGTGAGTTGCTCCACGATTTTGTCGTCGACTCCTCATAAGAACCATTCCAGGAGGGCTTTTTCATCTCATACTTCTGACCTTACGGCCAGTAGCAAGAACTGGAATACAAATTTGTCGAAGCTTCCTCCACAGTTTTTTTGTTCGAGGCCAGCGAGTTTTATGCGAGCATTGTTGGCATTGTTGTATGGACAGAAGGAGACTGCGAAGGCCTGCTTTATCTTTTCGTATGTCTTCTCTGAGTTGGGCACCATGTCGTCGATTAGCTTGGTTAACCAAGCTTCCGAAAACCCCTTTCCTTTCCCCTTTGACATCCTGTTCAGGAGTACATGCTTCCTAACTGTTATCGGCATGTTGTCATGGAGGGAGAAATATCCTTCCATTGCTAAGAGCCATCTCTTAGCGTCTTCACTTTCTCCATTCCATTCTTCTGGTAGTGCTGCTTTGTATTCAACCATATCGTCTTCGTCGTCGCTCACTGGGCAATCTGGGTGATCTGCAAATAGATCTATGTTCTCTTGGGGATCTACATTGATTGGTTCTGGTTCCGAGGATGGCAGAGAGGTGGGATCTTCCGATGGGGTTGCGGATTGAGAGCGGAGACCACAGATGGACGGGGAGATGAACAGTCTCGAGGGTCTTGGTAGTGATAGTCTCATGGTTCCCGAGATGATCCAATTCTTCTGGAGGAAGATGTGTCTAAAGAATCTGAAGCATGTGTTGGTGTGGCCTCTTCTTCTTCTGAGGACAGTGGGTCTTGTCCTAAGAGGGTGGAGAGGTTGATTCATCGAATGGTGGAGAGAGGATGTCTACATCTGTAGACCCGAGGGTTGCCTTAGGCTTGGTAGCACTAAGGGTCTGATAACCTTGATATTTTGTTATGCAACCTGCATAATGGTTGACACGTGACTGTGTAATCCTTCTTGATCTACAACCGGCACCTTCCCAGTTTCCCAATTGCGTGGTCTGGAGGGCATCGACTCCGATATGCCGAGGGAAGGCTTTGTTGCTACTCCGCAGATGTAGCTCACTGTGCAGAAACCCGAATGTGGGCCGATGCTTCTTGGACAAACGGCGAGCCGACCATGCTTATAGAGAGTGAGCCCTACTAAGAGCGATGGTACAAAGTACCAAGCTTACTATCACTGCAAATAGTAAGACGAGCGAAGAGATGGCTTCCAGATCTGAGCAAGATCAAAGCGAAGTGGAACTTTGATAGGGTTTGACTTTACACGGTGAATTGTGTATATCAAGGTTAGGGATTTACATGAAAAGAAGTGTCGATATATATAGTATTCGAGGCTTCAGGGCAGGTTAGACATAAATACTAAATATAGGAGGGAAAGATCGGATCTCAGATGGGATCGGGAAGTATAGGAACTATGAGGCTGTGTACAAGAGAACACAGCCGAGAAGATGCTGTCCAATGTGAAATATGCCGAAAGGTGAAATTGAGAAATGAAACAGAGCCATGGGGCGGTGTTCATCGCCTTGTGCAGCCGTGGTGGTGATGTGGTGATCGGACTCTAGAAGGCATCACCTTCAGAGTTGGGGGTCAATGGGGCATTTGGGAAATATTCCCCCATCTCGAAGAGAAGGTTGTCCCATAGGGACGGGGTCGGAATGTCTGCGTTTAAGAAAATTTGATACCCCTTGGTCAATCGTAACACTGACTGTCTCCTTCGGGGTGATAGCCAGAGGTAAAGTGGAGGGGGATGTCAAGAGCTTTTTCAAGTGAGCAGAAAAAGTGTGAGACAAATTCCAAACCTTGATCAGAGGTAATGTGAGAGGGAACTCCGTGCTTAGAAAAGACATGGAGTAGGAAGAGTTTCGCCAAGTCTGGGGAAGTTACCATGTCGTACGTCAGGATGAAGATGCTGTTATGAAACCAACGTCCTCAATGATGGAGTCCACAAGGCTCGGGGCTGCGTCTCAGGTTACACGTGTCCTGGCTCAATAGGTGGTAGAGTGTTTGGGTCTCGTCCGTCTAGTCGCAGCCTACAATGACCAGAGGCCAAGGCAATGACTATAGCGAGTAAACAAGTGGATTCGACTGAGGTATCAGTCGTCTAAAGTGTCTACCTTTTATATGTACAGGATATGCGCACAGACCAGGCAGTGCATGTGAGTAATTACTATAATAGGTTATATGATAGAAGTGTTCGTAAGAGTAGAAAGACGGAAATGAATGTGGGAATAGATAAGGTGTGTAAAAGACAGAGATTAATAACATGAGGTGTGTCACATGATTAATTACGTAAGTGTTCTCATGATCACATGTTGTGGTCATGTGATTTTATAAGTGAAAGATGAAGCATAAAAAGTTTGAAAATGTTCACATTATAACACTATCCCCTTTTTAAGACTCGAATTCCAGGTGAGTCATTGTTTGGTTGATGGTAGTGTAGTTTTCGAAAGGAGAGGAGAGGGATTGGAATGTGGATGTAGTGAGTCCTTGTAGTTTTCTTGGTGCTGATGGATTCTTTTTATGGAATTCTGTGACTGCTTCCGGGGCCGTGTTGATAATGTTGGCAGATTCCCAAGTACGATCAGTTTCGTCATAACCAGCCCAATGTACTAAGTACTCAAGTTTTCGATTCTTCATCCTGGAAGCTGCAATGTATTCAATCTCGAATTGTTCTTTGCCTTCCTGATCTATCTCTATTGCATCTGAACAAACCACAGGTTGTCCTGGGAGTGTTTCCTTATAGGGTTTGACGCAAGATATATTAACTGTGGAATGAATTCGTACGGATTTTGGAAGGTTTAGAGTTATGGCGTTTGGAAGGATGTGTGTGATACGATAGGGTCCAATCCATTTTTGGGTAAGTTTTTTCACTGTGTATGGGAGATTGAGTTTGTCGGTAGAAAGCCAGACCTGCTAACCGACTGTATATATAGGGGCATTTGATCACTTCTTTTCTGATGATTTTATCATCTTTTCTCTTGTCTCTTTCAATGTCTTTTCTATTTTCTTATGAGCTCGACTCGTTTCTTCAGCAAATCCAGATAGTTTCCCTTCGAAACCCATGCATGGAGCGTAATTTCGAGTGACATTAAAGGGAATTTCTCCGGTAGCTGTAGTGACTGTATTGTTGTGGGAGAATTGAGCCATTTTGAGCCATTCAGACCATTCATTTTGTCTTTTTCCACAGTATGCACATAGATATTGTTCCAGATCTCAATTAACGCGTTCTGTTTGGCCATCAGTTTGTGGATGATAGGCCGTGGAAATCTTTTGTGTAATACCTAGTAGCTTACAAAGCTCTTTGGTAAACGCACACATGAATTGTGGTGCTCTATCAGAAGCTATCATAGGCAGAAGTCCATGAATACATCAAACATTGTCTCTAAATATTTTTGCTAAGTCCGAAGAAGAACATGTATCATGAGTGGGAATAAAATCGACTTCTTTTGAAAATTGAGCTACGATTACGCAAATAGCCATGAAAGAATGTGATTCAGGTAAACCCGTTATGAAATCTATGGAAAGATCTTCCCAGGGTTGCTGTGCAGTGGGAAGGGGCATAATTTTGCCTGCCGGTGCCTTTTGCTTACCCTTCATGAGGGCACACACTTGGCAGCTATCTATATATGTTTTAATGTCTTTTGTGACTCTGGGCCATGAGAAGTAACGAGTGAGAGTATGAATAGTCTTTGAATGACCACCATGTCCTGCTATGGGTGAGTCGTGACATAAGGTTATGAGACGTGTACATAAAGTGTCTGATACAAAAACTTTGTTTTTTGGATTTTTGAAAATGTTCATATTGTAATCAAAAGAGAAATTGTCGATGACATCTTTGTTCATAGAAATAGAAATGGATTCTAATTCTGTCATGAAGTCTGAAGATAAAGTGACAGAATTAATAAAGACTGAAGGTGGAAGGACCGTAATGTTCGTGTTGTGATCCAGGACTGCGTCTCCATAATCTGGTCGACGAGATAGAGCGTCTGCACGACCGTTGGTAGAACCTGGTTTATAAACAAAAATATAATTAAATTCTTGAAGGAGTGCATGCCAGCGTGCTTGTCGACCGCTAAGTGTTTGCGGTTTCTTCCAATATTCTAGATTTTTATGGTCAGTCCAGATCTCAAACCTTTCGCAACCAATTAGATAGTGTTGCCATTCTTCCAGTGCTCGAATGACAGCTAGAAGTTCTTTATTATAAATAGGGTAGTTGCGCTCTGCACTATCAAAAGAATGAGAAATAAAGGCTACGGGCCTCCAGTTACCGTCTTCGCATAATGTTGAGAGCGCTGCTCCTGTTGCTATGTCCGAGGCATCTGTTTCTACGCGTATTTCTTGTTCTCTGTTTGGGTACACAAGTAATGGTGCTGTCGTGAATTTTCTTTTAAGCATATTAAACACTATTTGTTGATTGGATCCCCACATAAATGGAATGTCTTTCTTGGTAAGGTCATTTAGGGGGCGTGCGATATTAGCGAAACCTTCGATGAATCGCTGATAATAATTACAGAGACCGAGGAATCCTTGGAGTTGTTTGAGGCATGTTGGTACTGGCCAATCCATAATGCCTGCTACTTTTCCTTTCTGCATCTCGATCCCCTTTTTAGATACTACCATACCTAGAAAGTCTACTTTGTCCTTCGAGAAGAAACACTTTTCAGGTTTTACATAAAGATCATTCTTGTGTAAGTGGCAAAGGACCTCTTTTACTACCTCTTCGTGTTCTTTGTCTGTTTTTCCCAATGTAAATATCATACAATCGTCAATGTAAATAATTACGACCGCATACATGTCATTAAATATATCATTCATCATCTGTTGGACTGTGGGAGGAGAATTAGTCATTCCAAAATACATAATGGTGGGCTCGTATGCCCCAATAGGTGTGACAAAGGCACCTTTCCATTCGTTTCCTTCCTTTATCCACATATTATTATAACCCCAACATAAGTCGAGGGTCGTGAATCGATTGGCATTTTTTAGCCTGTTGATCAACTGTGGGATCAGGGGTAGAGGATAGGAATTCTTGATGGTACCCTTGTTTAAATAGTGGTAGTTGATTACCATACGTTTTTTACCGTCTTTTTTTGGAATAAAGAATACAGGGGAAGTCTGTGGAGATTTAGATAGTTTTATATATCCTTTTTTGAGTTCTTTGTCCATGAATGTGCAAACTTCTTCCATTTCGGTATCCAAGAGGAGTATGACTCGTCCTTTCTTGGGTACGAAATCTTCTTTGAGATCAACTGCATGATCTCATGGTTTTCTCAACGGCATTCTGGTGGATTCTTGTTCGGAGAAGACATCTAAAAACTTGTGGTAAGTTTCGGGTATTTTTTCTTTTAGTCCTTCTTCTATAGTACGTATGTGTGTTGTAGGTCCAAGGCCCATAATTTTACAGTACTGGGTACAGCGAGGAAAGTTTATAATTTGATTCGTCCAATTGATATTAGGATTATGGCGGTAAAGCCAATCATATCCTATAATCATACGATGGGTTCCCAATTTAGAAATATAAGTGTCTAATGTTTCATAATGTCCTGCTATTTCCACGATTAAAGTTACAGCATGTCGGATTTGTCCTATAGCTCCTTTAGAGCCATCCGCATTGTGTACCATTATCAGGTTTTGCAGTTCGAAATAAGATATTCCATGGCGATGTACATAGTCCGAATCAATAAAAGTGTGGGATGCTCCTGAGTCCAAGAGAGATTTGAATTTGTAGCAGAGCCACTGGCCGTTCTGCTGGCAATGTATGACGGTCTCAAGTGAGAACTCTCCACCGAATGACAATGTCGTTGCATGATGCATAGTAACCTTGAGGGGTTTATAAATAGAAGATATTTTTTGTTGTTTTATTAGGGAATTAAGCATGTTTTCATTATACTCTGATGCCATGCTCAATTGAGATGCCCTAACAGAGTTTGGACAAATACTACGTAGTACGGAAGAAAAACTGGAAATAGGAAACTCATTGTCCATACATGTAACTAACTGTTCTTGCACCTGAACACCCTTGTCGTTCACATGCTTTGTCCTTTTAAAGCTTCGGTGGCCCTGTGCCTGGCCTCAGCCTCAAACTTGTCTCGGTAAAATGCTTCTGCCTCCTCCGAGATGAAGGCCCTTTGTGCTGCTTGCAGTACTGGTGCAGCTGCCAGGGGAGCGGGGAGGAGATGACCTGGGTAATGTTGGGCGACCTGCGCCTGTTGAGTGTAGTCCGCATACTCGTATTCTGTGGTTGGTATGTAAGTACCAGAGTCATAGTCCCACACGTATTGTTGGCGTTGTTGGGGTGGATGCAATTGTCGGTGATAAGGATTCTTTGGGCAGTCCAGTTTAATATGGCCAGGTAGCCTGCAGAGATAGCAAGTCCTGTTGTCAGGACACAGAGGTATAGATTGCGGGAGACTTGGCACAGCTTGCTGCGTGCCAATCTCCATGGGTGTGCTATGACCCGGTTGTGTGCTGTAAGCCGTGAATTGTGGACAAGGAGATCCAGGGGGAGGGGGGAATCGAGAATTTTGTGGAGGAGGGTATCTCGGAGGCCCTCGGGGAATAAAATGACTATTTGATGGTGGTCCTCTTTCGATGACCATCTTTTTGAACAACCTTCTGATATGTTGGTAATCGTTTTGACCTAATGGGCTTAAGGTCAAGCTCGCCTTCTCGTAGATTTTAAAATCTATGGTCTTTTTGAGCAACTTTGTGGCATGATAATCTTCTATGTTCGCTTCCTTTCGCAGGATCTCAAATCTCTGCACGAACAAGTCGATCGGGTGTCCGTTTTGTCGCAGACCTTCCAGCTTCTTTAGAGATTTGTGTGCCAGCACATCGATTCGGAAGTAGGATTTTATTTCCCCTTGTAGCCTTTGCCAAGCTGGCCAGGTGGAATCTCCCATCTTTCCTATGACTATCCCATTTTCATCCGTTTTGTCTGCGTACTTGTCGTTGTAGTAGTTTTCTAGGGTTATTTGGGCAAACCCTTCTGCCTTGCCTTCAAGATGTGATAGCACTGCTACACATCTCAGTTTGTCTGAGCTCCATTTCTGGGCTTCAGTCCATAAGCATAGTTTAATCCACCACGCACGGAATGTGTTCCTATCACCGTTCCAATTTCCGGGATCGGCAATCCTTTTTGTTACTGAGGTTTTTTCCTTGTCTACGTTTAGCTCAGCGAGTCTGTGAATAAGGTCGTCCAGATCCACCGACATACTTGATTATGGGTTTAAAGGTGAAGTAGGGGCGAAGGTAGCAACGGAAATAATGAATGCCGCAGATGGCAAATGCAAAGGGGTAATGATAGGTGTGAACGCGATCTACTCAAACTTGATATTTCTTCCTAGCTGGCATATAACTTCTTTCAGTACCTTACTGTACAGTATCTTCCAACCAGACTCTGGGATACCTATGACTTGATTCTGGTGACCACAGCGACCTGGGATATTCCTATAACACAACTATTCCTTTTCCTTGATAACGTCGGTGGTGTACATGTGGGAAAGAACCATGATGATTCCCACTATTATACTATGTGTGACATTACAGGTAATCACACGAACCTGGGTTCACTAGCGTAGAACCAACACACGAACTGCTAGACCTCAGCAGATGACAGGGGCTAGTGCACTATGCCCAAGAGCAACTTTATCCTTATTTATGAACACCGGACGAGCATATAATACAAGCGTTTCGGCAAGTGCTTTACTCATCACCATCAAGTGGTGAAGACTTCGAACTATCCCTTAGCTCTGAGAACCAAGCGTTGTGTATCACAGTCAAATCCAAGTGTTATGAAACCAACGTCCTCAACGATGGAGTCCACAAGGCTCGGGGCTGTGTCTCAGGTTACACGTGTCCTGGCTCAATGGGTGGTAGAGTGTTTGGGTCTCGTCCGTCTAGTCGCAGCCTACAATGACCAGAGGCCAAGGCAATGACTATAGCGAGTAAACAAGTGGATTCGACTGAGGTATCAGTCATCTAAAGTGTCTACCTTTTATATGTACAGGATATGCGCACAGACCAGGCAGTGCATGTGAGTAATTACTATAATAGGTTATATGATAGAAGTGTTCGTAAGAGTAGAAAGATGGAAATGAATGTGGGAATAGATAAGGTGTGTAAAAGACAGAGATTAATAACATGAGGTGTGTCACGTGATTAATTACGTAAGTGTTCTCATGATCACGTGTTGTGGTCATGTGATTTTATAAGTGAAAGATGAAGCATAAAAAGTTTGAAAATGTTCATATTATAACAGATGCACTGTTTGAATCATCGATCCCCGATGACAAGGATAGCGGTGAATCTGGAGGACGAGGGGAGTTGCTCAATGAAATCCATAGAGATGGAGTTCCATGGCTTTATGGGAATGGGGAGTTGTTTCAACAATCCATAGGGTCAGTGTCTTGGAACCTTTGTACGGGCACAAGTGGTGCAGGAGGAGACGTATTCTTTGACGAACGTCCATATCATTGGCCAAGTGTATTCACAGCATACAAGTTCCAAAGTTCGGTTTTGGCCGAAATGTCCGGAGAGGGGATGGTCGTGTTTATAGTGGAGGACTCAGAGTCAGAGGTTGTTGGCATCAGGGACATAGATGCGTTTGTCAAGACAGAGGAAGCCGTCTTCATCGACTGACCAGCATGAGTCCGGATCGGGGGAGGACATATGTAGTTCGGCGAGTGGGTCGGAGGGGAGTGTGGATAGGATGTCACTGTGGAGTTGCTCTAGATCAAAAAGGGTGCTAGCCCGGAGTACCAGAGCTGCAAGATAAGTGGCACAGAGGGAAGAAGCGAGCTGTTCCTGTGTAAAGATGGGGCGGAAGTTGTGCGGATTGACGCGAGCGTAGTCCTTATCCCCCTCTTTGGGGTAGACGTCCCAGCGTCTAGTAAGGGCATCAGGTTTTGCACCAAGTCATCCAGGGCAAAAGCGGACGATCATGTGGAATTGGGAGAGGAACTCTGACCACCGGGCTTGCCGGCAGGTCAGGAGTTTCGAGGTAGCGAAATACTCTCCAAGTTCTTGTGGTCGGTAATGACGTCGATCAGAGTGCCTGAGCCTTCAAGGTAATGTCGCCAAGCCTGAAAGGACTCATGGATGGCGAGGAGTTCCTTGTCATGTGTATTGTAATTGAGCTCCAGAGCAGTTAGCATCCATGAAAAGAAGGCGACAGGCCAGAGTTCTTCATCCAGACAGCGGATGGAGAGAATCCCAACAATGGCATAGTCAGAGGTGTCGGTTTCTATGATCATCGGAGCATCAGGAGCCCAATGGGTAAGAATGGGGGTGGTGGTGAAGGCTTCCTTTAGCGAAAGGAAGGCAGATCGACAGTCATCTCCGAAGACCCAAGGAATACCTTTGCGGGTCAACTGGGTTAGCGGAATGACGATATCGGAATAGTTGGCAATAAAACGCAGGTAGAAATTAGCGAATCCGAGGAAAGACTGAATGTCCTTGACTTTACAAGGTTCTGGCCAGTCCTGCACAGCCTTGACTTTGTCCGAAGACATAGTAAGGCCAGAGGGCATGATGATGTAGCCGAGGTACTCTGTAGTGTCGGTGGACCATTCACACTTCTCGGGTTTTGTGTAAAGGCCGTGTTTGCAGAGTCATCGGAGGACTTCCTGGACATGTTCTCTGTGGGCGGTTTTGTCTGCGGAGAAGATAAGGATGTCATCCAAGTAGACGATCACGCTAATATCTAGAAGATCTGCAAATACGGTGTTGACGAACCGTTGGAAAGCCGTGGGGGCGTTGGTAAGGCCGAAAGGCATTACCAGCCACTAATAGGAGCCGTAGTGCGATTGGAAGGAAGTTTTCCATTCATCTCCATCGGCAATGCAGACCAGGTGGTAGGCATGCCAGAGATCAATCTTGGTATATATCTTCACGTGGCTTGGAGTGTCCAGGAGGTTGGAGATATGGGAGAGTGGGTAGCAGTCTTTCTTTGTGATCTTATTGAGTCCTTGGAAGTCGACGCAAAGGTGGAGTGAACCATCCTTCTTGCGGACAAAGAGGACTGGGGCAGTGTGGGCAGAGAAAGAGGGTTGGATGAAGCCCATGGCTAGGTGTTCATCAAGGAAAGTACGAAGAGAGCCGAGTTCGGAGGTGGACAGGGAGTAGATAGTTTCCAAAGGAGGAGAAGCTCCTTCCTCCAGGTCGATCTTCAGATTATATTCCCTGTGTGGAGCAAGCTTGGAAGCCTTGCTCTTGTTGAAAACATCAGAGAAATCATGGCATTCCGGAGGAATACCGGAAAGGTCGACTGGTTCTGGGAAAGTGGTGGAAGCGGAGCGGAGATCGCTCTTCTGGGGACAGAGTTGCAAGCTAAATTGAACGGAGCCTTCAAGGTGACAGGCTAGTGCGAATGCTGGCGCACTAATGAGCGCAATGGGTGGAGCTTTGCAGTTGGAGAAACACGGTGGATCTGGTGTGATATCAGCTGGAGGAAGGGATTCTGAAGGCTGTGGAGGGGAGCTTGGGATTGCTGGCACTGGCTGCTCGGATGAATGGAACGTGATACTGCTCGTGACCCAGTCAATCAACGGATTGTGGCGGGTGAGCCAGTTATGTCCTAGTACAATGGAACAGGTGGAGTCCAGCGGAGTGACATAGAAAGTCGTCAGGGTGATGTCACCGGTTGTGAAGTGGACTGAGAGATTGATGGCTCGGGTGATTGTACTGTTGGTAGTTCCATCGAAGAGATGGAGCTTGAGTGGAGAGACGGGATAGGTTGAAAGTTCATTTTTATTAACGAATGAAGTATCTATGAAATAGTCGAAGAAGCCTGAGTGTATGAGTGCGGAAAAGGGCGGAATCTGATAGGAGGCTAAGGAGACAGAGGGCATGAGGGATTTGGGATCAGAAAGAGCGGATGTGTTGAGGTGGGTCTCCTTAGTTGCACAAGTGGGTTCAACGTGACTTCCAGTCTGTGCAGAGTCATGGAGGTCATGGATTATTTTTTTGCCTCCAAGGTGGAGACCTCCAGTTTGGTTTCCGGAGTTGTGGTCGCTGCGCAACCCTTGGATGCACTGGAGGTCAACTTCGGGCAATCCTTTGCCATATGACCAGCTTGGCCACAGAACATGCAAAGCTTGTTATCGAACCTGCGCTTTCTCTCATCCAAGGTGAGCTTGCCGTCTTTCCCTAATTTGGATGACAAGTCCGGCTTCAGATGGGCGGAGGTGGTAGTTCCTTTGCCTTTGGACTCCTTGGAGTCCTTGGCACTACCGGAGGGGCGCAGAAAGGATGATGTGGCAGGGATGGATGATTTGGGGGTGGAGGATGGGGTCAACGCTTTCATCTGCCTGCTGACTTCCGACTTGCGCTCCCAATAGCGTGCGTCAATAGCCTGTGCAAGGCTTCGGAGGTTGGAGAGCATCAGGGGTTTCTCAACATGCGATAGCTTATCTTTGATACGGTCTGGCAGACTGTTATAGAAGTGGTGTTGGAGGGCTCCTTCTCCATAACCGCAGACTTGCGAAGCAATCCTGTTAAACTTGACCACATACTTGTTTATGTGTTGAGTATCCTTCATCAACAAGTGGTCGAGTTGGTGCTCTGTATCTCCGACGGGGTCGTGCAGACCGAAATTGGTTTGGAGCTCTAGGACGAACTCTTTGAAGTCATCCATCCAGAGAGGGCGGAAGGCAGGATCTTCCATCTGGAGGAGGTCTGGTTCAAACCATTCCAGTGCCATGCCCTTTAGGTAGGACTGCGCAAAGGTAACTTTGGCGCGGTCCGTCCTGAAAGCCTTTAGGCAGTCTTGGAAGTTGAGTTCACACTGTACCAAGAAGACCTGGAGTTTGCGGGGCTCTGTCCCGTCAAACTGGTCTGGTTCCCGGACTTTAGTGCATGGTGTTTGGTTGGAGAAACGACACGTGGAGCAGGCGAGGCCTTTGATGGCATCGGCGAGCAGTGTGAGGGTGTCTCGTGGGACATGCTCATTGTCAGAGTCTGAGGGAACGTCGTCGTTGGGGGAGTCGGGATCATCATCCAACAGGTCATCTCTGGGAACGTCCAGGATGTCATCATTTGGGAAGAGGGCAGCCTGCACTCTTCAACTAGAGTGTTGGCTTGTGAGCGGGGAGGTGGTGGAGTCATCATTGGTGGGTAACTTGGTGATGCGCACTCCTGGAGTAGGGGACTCCGGGAGTGGTCACAAATGTGAGGCGGAGGTGGGGGTTCATCGAGCGGAGAAGCTTCAGAACTGGTCGACAAGTTCTGGACCTCGCCGACTGCTGCTGAACGCACTCAATGGGTTGTATCGTGGGGATGTGGGGGGGTTTGCGCCTAGGGCGCGAGTCTGGGATCTTGTAGTATGTGTAGCCATAATGTGAGAGACTCGTTTGCAAGTGGGAGTTCGAATATACTGTTAAGAACGGACAACTCCAATGCAACTCCAATGAACCGGAGTTACTTGAGGGCGTCGGGACTTGGCTTCACCTTATGTGGTGCACCCTTGCTCAAGTCCGATGTCCTGGATTTCGAGGATGTAGGAGAGTCAGAGGTATGGACTCAACGTGGTCAAACGTCAAGTCGAGCGGAGGTCAGAGTGAGTCGTCAAGACTTGGACGGAGGACAGGAGTGGTGTTCAGAGTTGATATTTGAACTGGCTATACAGGAGTCATACTGATGATTTATATATGGTTGAGACGAAGGTATTAGTAACGGAGGCAGTAATGGAGTTGGTACCTCGCCGGAGCAGTGCTCCTAAGCGAGACAGACACTGGATCGGAGGTGTCTATAAGGCGAGACTAGGATGGATGAAGAAGCATAGGTATGTACGAATAAGTAGGTGAGATTACTATACACAAGTCCGAGAGCATCAAAGTACATTCCGTAAGAGAATGCACCAGAGTTGTGGATGGAAGTCCGGAGTTGGACTTGTCGAGTTATACGGGATATGACAACCACATCTGGTGCTATTAAAGCTTGTTTAGTATGGAAACATTGCAGTGGTTTGTCAGTCATACCTTTACATGAGATACTGGCAGATTCGGAATGCTGTTCACGTCAGTGAGGAGAGTATTGGTGAGAAACACTGCCTGCTTGCAGCTGAGCTTCCATTCCAACGACATAAGGACATCCTCCCAAAGACTACTGTGGATGGTGGCAAGTAAGATGTGTAAATGCAGAAGAACCTTATCCCCTAGTTTGAACTTCTCAATGGCCATGTCGGAATGAGGGCCAATGCTGATTAATGGAGGTAACGGCTCCAGGCAATTGTAAAGTGACAATGTTGGAGAGTGAAGTGATTGCGGCAGCTTGACATGGTCAGCCCTGCCTGAAATAAGGGTTATGTCAGAATGAGGGTTAATGCTGATCAATGGAGCCAATGGCTTTGGGAGATCGTGAGACGACAATATCAGAGAGTGAAGTGATTGCGGCAGCTTCACCTGGTCAGCCCTGCCCAGTGTAAATGCAACTGCATGGTGCAAGCGTCGAGGTGTTGGCACTGGGCTTCTAGGCGCTACACTCACATCTACACTAGTTGACATGTCACCCTGGACAGCCAAGAGGTTGGTCATACTGGCTTGTTTTGCAGCAGCCAGATCCACGGCAGTCCCAGGTGGCAGAGAATACTGAATGCGACTACCAGTGGCACTGAGAGGTGGAGGGATGTGCTGGGACCCCATTGTAAGAAGTGGACACAGTTCGACTGGTAGATTGGACTTAGCGCAAATGATGGTTTGAAAATATGCACTCACAATGAAAGCTAGTAGGCTTGATGTCTTCAATGCGACAATGCACAGTGAACTGCTGGAGGTGTGGGATAGCAAACCCTTGACAAAACACCTGGACCATCATGGCAACATCAGCGCTGAGGTGCTCTTGTTGTTCGTGGAGTTCACAAGGGGTGGCATAGAGGTCGGTGGTGATTTTATCTGGTGTAAGATTTTTGACCACTGGTGTACCAGGGCATCGAATGAGAATGGAGATACCACCATCGAGTCTGTCCTGCATGGTAATCTCGAATATTTGTTAGTAGAGTGTTACTGCACAGCATCCTGGTACATACTGCATCAAAAACATCACCGAGTGACGCCTCAACTAACACCCGTCTCGTGAGTGCTTGACCCTTCGGGAGCTGGGATGAAGGATTAAATCCAATGTAGCAGGGATGGAGACTGCCAGGACTCTTGCATTTGTAGTGAGTCCCATCCAAGTGGGTCTGGTATCGAAGCAGGGCGCGAGTGAGGGCTTGACACTCGTCGTTGCTGAAGCCCTGTGCAAAGGTCAAGTGATAGAGCCTAGCAAGGTTTGCTATTGTGAAGTCATGGTTGTGTGATTCAGAGCTGGCCTTGTTTGCAGCAGTAGTTGACATTTTGCTCAAACGAATTTGAACAAGAAGGAATAAGGATGGTGCGAGACCCTGAGGACAGATAAGTTAGGATTTTATAGGCAAATGTGTCAGGCTAGTACCAGCGCCATCCTGATTCACTTGTAATGCTTGACAGCAGTGGATCGACTCTCCCCAACTCCTTGAGGCCCTGACCATCGGTGTCTTTGAGATCAGCAGGGTAGGGTATAGATAGTCCTGAAATATTCAGTAGGCAACCTGGAGTAATAGCAAAGGTAATTATGCATCATCTTTGTCGATGCTGCTTAAATGACAACTCATTGTGAAATCAAGTAGAACAATGTCCATCACCAATGGCACTCTATGTCGCCTACCCCATAGCACAAGTGGGGTATGGTATAGATAGTCCTCAAATATTCGGTAGGCAACCTGGGATAACAGCGAGGGGATTTATTCATTGTCATTTACTATGCTGTTTAAATTGAATCATGGTGTAATTGTTTTATCTGGATCATAATTCGTGCAATACGAAGCAAAGACAATGGTAATTACAGTAGATTCAGTCCCCTAGGTCATTAAGAAAATCTGCCACCATCTGCATTAGATGATGCTCCTCATCTTGTTCAATCTGCTTGGTATCTCCAAACTCGTCCACAAATATCTCATTTATATTGGCGGCAGATGAAGGCAAAGCATGGCCACCACGTGCAGTACTGTCTATATAATGTAGCTGTTCAATTAGTGTGCCTGTAATAAATCTGAGGATAACATACTTTCTGACAACAATGATGGTTGCGACATTATCAAATTGACCGGTGGCTGAGGCACACTAGAGGGTATGGATTGGCATTGAATGCCAATACCCATCATACCAGCATATCCAGCAGATGCTTCGATTTTGTTCAATTGGTGGATATAGATGGCGTTTACACCAGCACGACAATGGTGTTGCTGCTGAAGCTCTATACAAAGATTCGGATTGGATTCTGTGAGCTGGTTAACTACATCTTGAACCTCTTGCTCTTGGTTGTGGATGGCTGTGTGTAAGCGGCACACTTCTATTTCTACGTGCATCAACTCTTCACGGGCATGGCAGAGTTTGAAGAATTTTACTGTTGCTTCCCGATAGGCAGGCTTTGCCCAATCATTGCTGCGAATATCAGCCTGTGAGAGATGTAAAAGATCAAATTCACCCAGAAAGCTATAGTCGGCTACTTGCTTCCAAGAAATTTGTGAACAGGGGGGATTGAGTATAGCTGCTTGCGTGTTGTAGCGGGTAATGGCCTTGCGGACAGCTTCAGAACGGCGTTGTAGGGCCTTGCTAATGTGCTGACGAAGCTTATAACCTGCTAGAAGTTGTAATAAATGGACAGCCCAAACGTGCATGAAACATATACCTGTCCCGGACAACCCAAGCTTTGAGAGCTCAAATAAACACATCACTACAAGGCGTTCTAGCTCATTCAGAGCAACACGGTACTGGGAAATCTTAGCCTCTTCTTTAAATTGATGGTACTCATCACCACCAATCTCCCAACAGTGTTCGAGACTGAGCTAATGCTGAATATGATCGACTTGGACTTCTGCATGCTGTAATCATTCATATGTGCTATCCATATGGGCTCGAGCTCGCTGCACCAACAATGATATTGCTTGGTGATCTCCAACAGGAACATTGGTTAATGCATTGCTTGCGGCATCACGCACCAAGGACCACTCCTGCCTAACACTAGTTTTATTGAGAATGAACAGGAAACAAATTTAAACTTACTTTTTCGCCACCAGTTCATCACGTGCCAACACATAATGAATTCGAAGTTGATCTTGTGGAGATGGCAGTTTGAGATTGTCAAGGTGTTGGCGTTCTTCTTCATGAAACTGGTGAAAGTCGTCCTCAGTAATGCCAAGCACACTCTGAAGGGCCTCAAGCTCAACAGTCAACACTCGAACCTGCTCTGATGCTTCCCAAAAATGATTATGAAAGTAATTACCTACATAGATTGTCAGCTGACATAGAATGTAAACTACGCCACCTTACTCAATAATGCATACTTGTCCTCATTCCAGAATGTAAAATGTTCTTTGATCGCTTGATGTTGATGAAAGTGGGAGGCATGGCATGTAGCATGTGCAAGATCATTGGATGACAAGAAGACCTATTCACATCCTTCACCTTCAGTTCAGCCAATTCCCGTGATATACATGGGATGCCAGTCAAGCTGGCACTGCCGGTTGTGGGCATGCCCATGGAACGAACCTACCATCATGTGCAGATTGAGTTTTGCGGCCACAGGACCCAAGCTGCTTGCTCCTAGGGTCTTTGCAAACATACAGCCAATGTCATAGGTGCAGCCACCATTAGCTCCATAAACAGAGAGAAGCTTGTCCATGATGGCCAAGGGATATTTTGCCCTGAGTCATGTAAGCAAGACACCCTGCATGCGGTAAGAGAAACTGACAGCTCGCCACTTTTGATCATGTCGCAAGCTAGAAGCACGAATCGATGTTGGCATGTTGCAATGAATATTCTGGACTTGTGGAACACAGAAAACATTCGCTTGCGGTGCTTGGGTTCAGCATTTCGCTGACAATCAATGCAGTGCATCCAAGAATCACCCTCAGGCACATCCTCCCAGTCGTCGTCTGGATTGTTATTAACATCGAGCTGGGCAGCATCAGCAACAGTCAGGCAAAGCAGGACATACCAATGACTTACTTTGGCTCCCACTTCATATTGGAACTGGTTAACAGCGCTTTTATAAAGCCACAGATCGGATCGAGCATTACAAGAGTCCTCCAGTGGCACCACACTATACTGCCACATATCCCATTGCTTCAGGCTATTGTTACTGTCAATAGAAACCAACCATTCAAACTTCAGGGAGGGCTCATCTTCTAGTTTGTAGGAACATGCGGGACAGTCATTGAGAAGTCACCAGTTTGGAGTATCTCGGTTGAGAGCTTTTTTCAGCCATGCATCGACACAGTGAAGGATGTTGAGGTAAACATCATATGCAATGGTGAGTTGATTTACTAGATATGGTCAGTAAGGAACCTTGTACTTTGGGTTGGTTGATATATGTGAAGGTGATTAATACTTACATCATGTAGGTGGCACAGCGCTTGCACTTGTGCTTGGGTACTCAAACGTGGGCATGTGCGGTGCAGCTGGCGGAATGCTGAAAGTGTCCATAGTGAGATTGCAACTGTAGGAAACAACGAAGAGCAACCTATGAAGCCATGCTGAATAAGAATTTCATTTGGGAATGTGTGATGAGGACGAGGGGTCAACGTGTCGTATCAGCGACCTGATGTACAACAGATGAGTCACTTAGGTAATGACATGGGGAGGAAACGTCACTGCTCACTAAACATGTCGACTAGCTCAATATTGGCAACCAATAATAATGGTGGACCCTCATTTAGGGCATCCACATCCATTGGTGTTGGCATCCCCGAACCAGAGTCATGTGAGCGGTAGTCAAGATAGGCGTCAACCAAACAGTCCATTTGGATATTCCACTGATCTGATTGAATCTCTGTGCGGTCGGTTCAAGTATGGAAGTCAACATAGTGGCTGTATAGACATTTAGCCTAGGAATAGCAAGCAAGCACCACCATTTACTTGCCCAACTTGCTCAGCAAGATCTTGGAAGTCACTATATTCAACCCCTTCATGGCTTAAGTCAACAGATGCTTGTCCCACTGAGGACGTTGACATTGAGGGACCATCCACAGCCATAATATCATTATCCACAAACATATCATTCGCAGCCTGCCAGTCTTCGACAGGCATCTCTGGAAAAATGTTAGTGGACAATCATAATATCAAACAGTATACATATCACAAAGTTCTGTGGATCGTTGGGCTTTCATCTGTTCAATACGTAGCTGCTGGTCCCTTGGGTGGAGCACATTGGTATGGCGCGAGGTCCCATGAAATGTATGGGACTTGATGGCCTTGCAGAGTCCACAATGGTGAGACAAGGATGCTCCATGACGCATGGAGTAATGGAAGGAAATCAAGGTAGGCAGAAGAGGAGTGTACCACAATCACTGTTGACATCTTCACTGAGACTGTAAAGTTGATGCGTAAATTGAATCTGTGTGTCCAGGAGCATTGCGGGAAGCATGTGCACTGCAGTCGAATATGTTGGTGACACCGGAGATGACAATGACAACAACAATACTTACAAGAGGAAGGCGTAGGAGCCACCTGGAGCGAGCACAGCAAGCGTTGTGGGAAGCATGTGTACTGCAGTTGAGTATGTTGGTGACAACAGTGACAACAATGACACTTACGAAAGGAAGGTGTATGCGCTGTGGTCGAGTAGGATGGTGACAACCGAGATGACCACAACGACACTTGCAAGATGAAGGAAGGGGAGGCCACTGGCAACAATGAAGATGACACTTGAGGAAGGGGTAGCGGCCACCTGAAAAGCGCAGCGTACCAACACACGTGCAGGAACTATACGAGCATTGAGAACATCAACCGTGGGTGGAGAAAATGGTGACAGCAATGGTGGCAGCGATGTCGTCAACTGTGAGCAGGGAAAACAGCAACAGCAATGGCAGGAACAGCAACAGCAACAGCAGGAATGGCAACAGTGAGGGTGGGAACAGCAGTGGGAACAGCGGCAGGAATGGTGGTGGGAACGACGATGCTGACAATGCTGACGACTGAGGAAGAAAGGCGTGGGAACAGCCATCTTACCCAAGCGTGGCCTATATATGGGCATGCGGGAGGCACACTTCTACTGCCAAGCATCCTGGCACAGCCCATTCCTATTTGGGCAATTAGGGATATGAAGTAAGGAGTGTATTTAGGGCAGGATTTAATCCTGGTATTGGGAAAACCGTGGAAGAGAGCCTAATTAAGAATGTTTACAGTCAAAGGCACTGTGCTTAGTTAGGCTTACTAACTGGGAATCCTAGGTGATGCAAACATAGATATAACCATGATAACCACTTTCACAAGTGTGTGCAAGGCGATGGTTAGGGTGTGTGTGAGGCAAAGGCATGTGCATGTGCATGCAAGGAGATCTGTACTGATATCCTCTACCTTGTCTTCTGTGTTTGGGTCTGACACAGATGTGGATTGCCAATGCTTGGGATGCAATTTGCAGCATGCTTTCAATGCCCATCCTGGGGTCAGATTGATGCATCTGTCAACAGTGTTTTTGCCAGGTGCATTGCAAAGTTTCCACAAGCATGTGCGTAAAGTGAGGAAGGCCTGTATATTGGTATCATCTGAATCCATCCAAGCAGGTGCCTTGCAAGTTTCTGGCTGGAGGGTATTTCTGAGAGATGTTTCCTGCCTGTGGTCAGTTGTGGCAGCATCACCCACTGTGTCAAGGGCAAGGCAAGATGAGGGCTCATGCCATGTGGTTACTAAGTGGAGCAACAGCATCCACACCGTGTCACTGCTGAGCAGGAAGGAGGGTGAGGGTGCAGGGAGGGTGAGAATGAGGGTGAGAATGACTTGAAGGATGAGAAGAGCAAGGACACAATGCATGCAATCACATGCATTGTGTCATTGCTCCTCTCATCAGATGTGTGCACTCAAGTACAAAGGCATGCATGTGTGAGGTGAGGGTGAGGGTGAGGGTGGGTGGGTGCCTCATCAGGCAATTGCATTGAGCAGAGAGTGGGCAACTGACAAGGAAAGGACTTAGGAGGTGAGAGTGACTGGCAGTTGAAACGTTGATGGTCTGGCAATGCTATAGTATGTGATGCAAGAGTGACTTGGGGCAACAACAAAGGTAATATTACACCAGCCCTAAATTAACACATGACATGTTGCTTTCCCACAAATTTTCTTGTGATTCAAATATTCACCGCTTACACACTGACCACTACATACAATTGTGCATACCAGTACAACTGCCCAATCAGCACAACCATGCTCAGGTGGGTGTTGCCCATATTACCCCTCACATGCTAATCATGCACCTAGTACTATGTGCTGGCATACTTATGCACTGGAACTCAGAGACAGCAAAAAAAACAAAGTAAGTACACCCACAACCACCCTGACTGGTTCACACCCCACCTCACTGCTCATGCACCCATTAGCATGACTCTCATATTGCACACCAGAGCTCGAGGCAAGGAAAAAAAAAGTAAGTACATCCACAATCACCCCTTTGAGATGATATGCTTATGCAGTTTTCATGACGGAGTGGTGCTACCTCCTGGTGGTGTGGTGCTCTCTCCTGAGTGTGATTGATAAAAGAGGTTCAAACCAACCCTCATCTGCTTTCTCATCCCCATCCATCCTATAGTGCTCAAGTTGACCAAGACACAAATATTCATTACTGCTGCTACAAGTACTATGTGTTGATCTCTATGTGTATCTGGGACACCTATCTCATACCACTGTCCCATCAGGCTACATTGGTGGCACCATTCTCAAATGTCTTCTTCAGCACTGTACTGCCTCAGCATCAGAAATCACTGCACTCATTTGCAACCCCAACAAAGTCACCTTGTTTATATTGATTGGCATTAAAACTGTCATTGAATCCCACAATGATGGGCTACCATTTGAGTGACAAGCATCTGAGAGTGATGTCATGTTTGCTTGCATGAGTTTCTCTTTGATGGAGTGGGCTAGGTCGGTGTTGAGTATTGACAATGGCTTGTGTGGCTGGTTTAGGCAGATCCATATCATGTCAGGGCATGTGAGGCCATTTTGAGAGGGTTGAAGAAGCAGCATGAGGTGATGGGTCAGTGCCCATTCTCATCCACATTGTACATCATTTTGCAGACCAATTTCCCTCACTGATCCTGTTGTGCTGGTAACCTAGTTGGAAATGGGTATATTTACATCCGAGATTATATATTGGGATCTACCATCTTTACATGGCCATTGGCTGGCTGACCAGGTGTCTTGACCGACAATGCAAAGAGAATGTATGCATACAACACCATCTGGGACAACATGAACCCCGATCAGCTCAAGATGCTTCCAGATACATACCCAACTCCACTGCAATGTTAATCTTCTTGTATCTGATATTTACAATGTCATTGTTGTGTGGAATATATTTTTTTCTGCCTATTCATTGGGTTCGAGTGATAGCTATCATGGACTATGAATTGTATGTAGCTCAAAGAAATCATAATATCATGCTACAATTGACTACAATAAGTGATGTTGACATGTTGTATGTGGTGACCCTTATATAACAGGGTGTTATAGTAGCATACATAGAAATTGTCAGTATTACATGGTGCTATGTAAGGGGGGGATGTTAATGGGTGCAACCAGTGTTATACATATATGCTATATAGGCCAATGTAGACTTTGCTGTTTTTCCTGATGTGGGTTTGACTTATCCAAGTCTTTTCATTCATCCTCACCCACTCCACCATCAACTCCTTCCATAATCTCCTCCTACTCAATATCAGCTTCAGGCCAGTCCAATATCCTTTTTTTCCAATCAGAAGAGGTCATTCAATTTCAACATGCCATTCTGGCAAGGATTGATGAAGTACAGCAGGCTCATGTTCTTCTTGCCTGTATTCCTACCACTCATACTCCACAAATCCATCTTCTCAAGAAGTGGAAAATCCTCACCCATGGCTTCTTTGTTGAAAGCTTCATGTATCTTCTGAAGTCTTTATTCAACTTGTTAAGAAGATTCATGGCCATCCTATCGTTTTCACTGCTAGTATTTCTGACTCCAACTCTAAGTCTGATGGCATGCCACTTTCAGAATCTTGTGCAGATAACTAGCAATTGCCTGTCTGGTTTTAGCTGGCAATTTTCTTGAATGGAGCAGGACATTATGACAATGCTGCAACATTGCAAGATATGGCTGAATGGGCAGGTGTGGCTGTTGGTATGATTCATAACTGCTACAAGTGTGTTATGCTTTCACTTCTATGTTTGCATAATCAGGCTATTCATTTTGATCCTATTCATTGTGAAGATGATTGTGCAGAAAAGGAGAGAGCTAAAGCTTGGATTGAGGCTAGATCCATTCTGGAATGGAGAGGAGGCTTCTTATGTGTCGATGGTTCAACCTTTAATTTTTTTCAAAAGCCAGGACACTGTGGTGAGGTCTTCTTTGATTGAAGATTGTGTTATTCTGTAACAAATCAGGTTGGTTTAGATTTATTCCACTAATATAGGTATTTACTAATATTATATTTTACTAGATTGTAATTCTCCCTCATAACCTGAAGATTGTGAACTATGCCATTGGTCTTCCAGGAAGTGTGCATAATGCAAGTGCTTTTGGACATACTCATGTTGCCTGTTATCCTGGTCAATTCTTTGCCACAAATGAGTGGCTTTGGGCTGATTCAGCCTATCCCTCTCAAACATGGTGTGTTACACCATTTAAGAAACCTGTTGGAGGAAGCCTTGGTCCTGATAAATGAAAGTTCAATTATCATTTATCATCAGTAAGAATTTTTCATATTTTTCTCTAAATTAATTTTAATAGTTACAGATGTGTTTGGACTGAGCATTTCTATGGCTCACTCAAAGGTCATTTCCAATCACTTGTGGATTTGCAGCTCTGAATTCAAACACAAAGAAATCTCAATCATGTAATTGAATGGATTCATTGCTGCTTGATTTTACACAATTTGATTGTTGACATTGAGAGGGAGCTTAGGTTGGATAGCTTATTGCCTGAATTTAGGGAAGAGAGTCCAGTTGAAGGACATGACTCATATGCTGATGAGAATCTGAAGAATGGAAATGAGGAACCAGAGGTGGATGATGATCTTGCTACATCAATAGGACCAGCTTTTTACAGATAGGTCATGAATATATTGCTTGAGAATATATAGGTTACATGTAACATACAACAATCCAGCATACAATGACATGCTATGACATACTACATGAAATACATACATTACAATATGGTAGATGACAACAGCAGATGATTGAAATGACCTGGCCTTACTGGAAGGCAACAAGCAACAATCATTAGTGATGACAAGTAGAGGTGAATCAAGTAGCTTCTGTAGTCAACCAGTAAGACTGGGGAAAAGACCTAGAGGACAAGACTGAGGTCCTCTGGCGGCGACTTGGGCCTTTATATACTGTCTAGGGGTTTACACTTGTATACACTAGATCTAATGATATGCTATGCTACATGCATGATCAGTGAGGCAAACATGAGGGAAACATGTTTATCAGTACAGCCATGATATGGAAGAGAAGTGTTATAATATGAATATTTTCAAACTTTTTATGCTTATTTCCTTCACCTATAAAATCACATGATCAACACCACGTGATCATGAGAACTATTACATAATCAGTCACGTGACAAAGTCTAGACTCAAATCACGTGACCAAACACATGTATTTAATCTCCGTCACTTTCACACCTTATCTCTTTCACACATTCATTTCCATCTTTCCATTCACATGAACACTTCTATTATATATCCAACTATAGTAATTACTCACACGCACTGCTTGGTCTGTGCACACATCCTATACATATAAAAAGGTAGATACTTCAACGACTGGTACTCCAGTCGAATCCATTTGTTTACCAGCTATAGTCATTGCCTTGGCCTTCAGGTCATTGTAGGCTGCTGTTAGATAGACGAGACCCACACTCTCTACTTCCATTGAGCCAGGATTCATGTAACCTGTGACATAGCCCAAGCCTTGTGGAGACTTTGCATTGAGGACGTATTGTTTCATAACACTTGGATTTGACTGTGATACACAACGCTCAGACCTTAGAGCTAAGGGGATATTTGCAGTCTTCACCACTTGATGGTGACAAGTATAGCACTCGCTGAAATGCTAGTTTTATATGCTCATCTGGTGTTCTAAATAAGGATAACATTGCTCTTGGGCATAGTGCACTAGCCCGTCATTTGCTGAGGTCTAGCAGTTCATACGTTGGTTCTATGCTAGTGAACCCAGGTTTGTGTAATTACCTGTAACGTCACACACAGTACGATAGTGGGAATCATCACAGTTCTTTCCCATGTGTAAATCTCTGATGATATCAAGGAAAAGGAATAGTTTTTATTATAGGAATATCCCATGTCGCTGCAATTACCAGAATCAAGTCATAGGAATCCCAGAGTATGGTTGGAAGATACTGTACAGAAAGGTTCTGAAAGAAAGTTTATGCCAGCAAGAAAGAAGTACCAAGTGAGAGTAGACCGCTTACGCCCATATCATCACCCCTTCACATTCAGCACCTGCGGTATCCATTACTTCCACTCATACCTCCACCCCCACTTCACCCTTAAATCCGTAACCAAATATGTCAGTGGATCTGGATGACCTCATTCAAAGACTTGCTAACCTAAACATAGACAGAGAAAAAACATCTGTAACCAAGAAGATTGCCGATCCCAGTAACTGGAATGGTGACAGAAGTACATTCCATGCATGGTGGATCAAACTACGCTTGTAGACTGAGGCCCAGACATGGAGCTTGGATAAATTAAGCTGTATTGCAGTACTGTCGCATTTAGAAGGAAAGGCAGAAGGGTTTGCCCAAATAACCCTAGAAAATTATTACAATGACGAATATGAGGAGCAAAGAGATGAAAACAGGATAGTCATTGGAAGACTAGGAGATTCCGCCTGGCCAGCTTGGCAAAGGCTACAAGGGGAAATAAAATCCTACTTCCGGATCGATGTGCTGGCTCACGAATCCCTAAAGAAATTGGAAGGTCTCCGCCAAAATGGGCATCCAATCGACTTGTTCGTGCAGAGATTTGAAATCCTGCAAAAGGAAGTGAACATAGAAGACTATCATGCAACAACGTTGCTTAAAAAGGCCATAGACTTTAAAATCTACGAGAAAGCAAGCATGACGTTAGGCACAATAGATCAAAACGACTATGGAGCAGTAAAGAATGAATACCAGCACATCGGCTGAGTATTCAAAAGAATGGTGATCGAAAGGGGACCACCATCTAATAGCCAATTTGCTCCAAGAGGAACCCTGAGATACCCTCCTCCAAATCCTCGTTACCCCCATCCCCCTGGACCTTCTTGTCCTCAATTCACAGCTTACGGCACTCAACCGGGTCGTGGCACACCCATGGAGATTGGCACACAGCAAGCTGTCCCAACTCTCCCGCATTCTACACCCCCGCATCCTGACAACAGGACTTGCTATCTCTGTGGACTCCCTGGCCATATTAAACCAGATTGTCCAAAGAATCCTTATCACTGCCAAATGCGCCCACTCCAACAACACCAACAGTTCGTACGGGATTACAATTCCGGTACTTACGTACCAACAGCAGAAAATGAGTATGCCGTTTACTCTCAGGCGCAGGTCGCCCAACACTACTCAGAGCGTCTGCTCCCCACTCCCCTGGCAGCTGCACCAGTACCGCAAGCAGCACAAAGGGCTTTTATCTCGGAAGAAGCTGAAGCCTTTTACCAAGACAAGTTTGAAGCCAAGGCCAGGCATAGGGCTGCCGAGGCTTTAAAAGGACAGAGCACGTGAACAAAGAGGGTGTTCAGGTGCAAGAACCATTAGTTACATGTACAAACAATGATTTCCCTATTTCTGACTTTTCTTCTGTATTATGTAGTATTTGTCCAAACTCTGTTAGGGCATCTCAATTGAGCATGGCATCAGAGTATAATGAAAACATGCTTAATTCCCTAATAAAACAACAAAAAATATCTTCTATTTATAAACTCCTCGAGGTCACTATGCATGGTGCAACGACGTTGTC
>JBBPNO010000314.1:0-29455 GCA_038090915.1 Boletus eberwhitei
AGGAATATCTAGTATCTAAGGGATTAGAATCTTGCACAGAACTTGCACTCCAGTGACCCAATAAATAAGGTTTATCACAACCCATATTGAGTGACCACTGAGTGACCTGAATAGGAAGTTTCCCATGATCAATAAGATAGCAAATATTGCTATAAGGCCATAGCATTGAAATATTAAGAAAAGCCTAGAAATACATTTCTAGCCTCAAAACCCTTGCTTGAAAAGCAAGTCAAGTAACCAAAAATTAGTAGCCTATCTCTTCATAGATACGCTAACTCCAAGTCTAGCTTAAGGAGCCTAGACATCCAAGAAACCTACTCTACTAAAATAGTAGACAAAACCTATCTCCATTAAAGCAAGAAAAATAAACTCTAAATAGCTAGAAACAAGCCAAACCTTTTTCTTAGAATCTAACCATTTGGGAAAGGAAGAACAACTGGTGAGCCAATTGACTAAACTATAAAACTCACTCACAAGATAAGTCTTCTGTTTGATCTGATAGATAAGTTGTCTATCACCAGCTTATAGTCAGATTGGGGGCCAGAGGAATAGTTTAAGGATTAATTATATAGCCTAGCATCCTAGTCATCAACCAATTCCTGAAAGATTGACACAGACCACATAATTGGGAAACTGAGAAGGTGCCAGTTGTAGATCAAGAAAGATTACATGGTCATGTGTTAATAGTTATGCAGGTCGTGTAACAGTAGCTGTAGGGAGAATTAACCGAGGAATGGAGAACATTTGGAGCACTGCACTTACATCCAGTTTACTCGCCTAACTTGCTCAGCAAGATCTTGGAAGTCCTTATATTCACCTCCTTCGTGGCTTAAGTCAATAGATGTTTGTCCCAGTGAGAATGATGGGAGATCATCCACATCCATAATATCATCAACTGCAAACATGTCATTTGTGGCCTGCTGGTCCTCCACAGAATTCTCTAAGAAAGAGTTAATAGATATCCAAAGCATTGAATATTATACATACCATGACCTGCAGCAGATTGTTTGGCTTTTATCTGTTCAGTGCATATTTGCTGGTCCCTTGGGTGAAGCACATCAGTACAATGCAAGGTCCCACGGAATGTGGGGAACTTGATAGCTTTTGAGAGTCCACGATGATGCGACAAGGACACACTGTGACACATGGTGTAGTCCAAGGATGTCATCTGAAACTGTGTTTCAGGATACAAGATACCCAAATGGGTGTGCAGGACACTGCGAGGAGTAGAGTGTAGTGTGAGACTCACTACTGAATGTCCTTGAGGTCAACACAGAGTTGTGTGGAGTGAACAGATAGCTTGGTAGCTGAGATGAATGTTTTCTCTGTTAAATATTGAGGGTGTAAGACCCTGGTATATATAGTAGAAGGACTATTTGTCCATATGTACTATTTCTTTTATATAAGGATAGTCCATGGAATGTCATAGAATGTCATGGAATGATCAGTAAGCTGATCAGTAAGCAGGATAAGCAGATATGAGTAATCCACAGTAATGAGCAGTCAGCTATCCAATAGCATAACAAGCTCTATCATAAGATGATAAATCATATCAAATATGAGTAAGATGAATAGCATCATCACCTATCACATGTGTGTCTCATATCACATGTCAGTTAAGTCATGTGACATGGTCTAGAATAGATCATGTGATGTGATCTAGAATCATGGTTATGGAATAGAAGTCTGAAGATGAATACCATGGTTCTCAACACTGTGGAGTAGGACAGCAACAATGGCATTAGTAACGACAACAGTTCCAAGTGGAAGGTGTGAGGGAACCTGATATCAAGCGTGTCGAGTGTAGGCAGGCAGGATGGCAGCAACAGCAATGACAACGACAATGACAATGATGGGCTGAGGGAGAAGAGCATGGGAGCATTATATTCACCGGATGCGGTGTGATATCAGCATGTGGGAGGCACGCTTCTGGGTGCTGAGCACCCAGCAAGTCCCATTCCCATTTGGATGACCAGGAACAGGTTGAGTACTATGAAGTAAGCATATATTTGGGCAGGATTTAAGGCCAGTGGTGGGAAAATTGCAAAAGAGAGCCTAATTATGAATGCTTATAATCAACGGGACTGTACATAATTAGGCTTACCAACTGGGAATCCTAGGTGTAATCCTAAGTGGCATGACTGAACCCATTGCTACAGTGACCAATCCTTGTAACCTTTCTTAGCCCATCTTGCTGGCTCACTTCTGTTTATGCCCCATAACACCACTGTTGAACCATTGCCCACCATTCTCCCAACATGGTACCTCTCCTTTTGTTATGATTGACCAAGGAAGGTACCAATTTTCCTTAAATATGGATATTCTGAACCTGTCCCTATGGGACGACCTTCTCTTCGACACAGGGGAATACTTCCCGAACATTCCATTAACCCCCAACTCTGAAGGCAATGCCTTCTGAAGTCCCACCACCCATATCGCCACCAATGCTGCACAAGGTGATGGACACTGCCCTAAGGCTCTGTTTCATTTCTCTATTTCATCTTTGTACTATATTTCATAAAGGACAGCATCTCCTTGGCTGTGTTCTCTCATACACAGCCTCATAGTTCCTATATGTCCTGATCCCATCTGAGATTTGATCTCTCTTTCCTATTTAATACTTATATCTAAAACCAGCCCTGAAGCCTTCTCGCACCATAAATAGTGATGCTTCTTCCATGTAAATCCCTAACCTTGATATACACTAATTTACTGTGTAACATCAACCTTCTATCAAAGTTCCACCTCGCTTCGATCTTGGTCAGATCTGGAAGCCATCTCCTTGCTCCTCTTGCTATTTGCAGTAATAGCAAGTGCAGTACTTTGTATCATTGCTCTTAGCAGGGCTGCCCTTTATAAGCATGGTCAGCTCGCCATTTGTCCAAGAAGCATCAGTCCACATTCAGGTTTCTGCACAGTAAGCTACATCTGCAGAGTAGTGACAAAGCCTTCCCTCAGCATATTGGAGTCAATGCCCTCCAGACCACGTAATTGGGAAACTGGGAAGGTGCCAGTTGTAGATCAAGAAGGATTACATGGTTATATGTCAACAGTTACGCAGGTCGCATAACACCTTTGCATTGTAAGCCATCTGATCTTTTTATGGTTTTCCCAACCATGGAACTTTGCAACCCTCCATATCTAACCGCTCATCTTAACGCTAATCATTATTCTCAGAACCCTGTATATCCTCTGTTTATTATGTTAACGAGCCACTGGCTTTACTCACATGAGCTGCTAGGTGATTTTCCCCCCAGTGGACTAATAGCTCCCAAGGTAGGCCTGAGAATGCACAGAGTGGGCATAAGAACTGGCCTCTTTTTCTCTGAGGCAACAACTTCTACCTGCACATTTTCTAAGCCACCTCCTTCATTGTAAAATGTGGTACCAACTGAATATGTAGAGCATTAGCATTTCAGCTTCGTTATGGTTGGCCTTGATGTGCTGTTTCAACCTATGGCAATTTTTGTCCAAACATTCAAAGCAATACAGGCATATGGTCTTGGTGGACATGGGTGTTTTTATGATGCACAAGCCCCTCTTCTTTCTTTTAAACTGTGGTTTCCTTTCCATTTTCTATCTTGTGTACCTTTTTTTTTCTGTAAATACACCAATGTCAAGTTGCTTCATGATAACACCTGACTTTGTCTAACACCTTCTTTTATACAGTGCTATTTTCTATCCAAAGCTGCTATGTAGTGTCTTTTCTTCTTGATTGCCTAATCCAGTATATCTTAGGGTTTCCATTAATAGATTAACAGAAATAAATCATTGATCCAAATCTCACATTCTTTATTGTTTTATCTCATGCAGCTCATCATAGAAAACATATGACAGGTCCATGTGTACCTGACAAATATTTTCTCTTAAAGCCTCTAAGATGTAACCCTCAGTCCATTTCTTCCTCCTATCCCCAATCTGTTTGGAACCTCTCTTCTGTGTCATATCACACTGTTGATCCTGCCTCCTGAGTTAACATCCTTCCTTATCATGCAATCTGCACCAAAATGCCCATTCTGCCTCAAATCCATGATTGATACATCACAGCATATCGATACCCATGCTGAGAGTCATAACCTAACCCTCTTTGTTTTTGGTGAACAAGCTCTTCATGCCTACAAATCACCACTAATAGACTGTCTTAATAGATAAGGTGTATCATCTCATGGAGGACAAGCATGGTTATCAGTGCCCCCTCTGTCCAACTTCCACTTTGCCATTGGAGCTCTATGCACATCTTCAGTCTCATTTTGCTCTAGAGGTATGCCACCCTCCAACTCCCCAAGTCAATAAAGTCTGTTCACCCGGTCTTTCATGTCTCACAACTAGAACCCTCTGTACCCAACACCATACCTAACCGGGTATAATCTCCACCACCTCCGGTCGAAGTAGACAGAGAACCAGAGTATGAAGTTTCAGAGATCCTCAACTTGAAAATAGACTGACGTTGCCAAAACTGCAAACTCCTATACCTCGTCGGGTGGTCAGGATATGAAGGAACAGACAAAGAAACCTCCTGGCTTTTAGCCACCAAGCTTGGCCATGCTTCCGAACTTGTCTGCAACTATCACACCCACTATCTGGACAAGCCTGGACCTCATTCCACATGACCAGACACAATTCCATTAAGAGGAGAAAAAGAAAGAAACAAGTAATCTACTATACTTCTCCTTCCTCCCCCTCCTCTTCTCCCTCCTCCTCTTCCTCCTTGTCTTCCTCAATTATCTCCGCAGCCAATCCGGCCAGCTCCGACTCCACCTCCTTCTCCTCCCCTTCCCCTTCCCCCACCTTCGACTCCGACTCCTCACTCCCATACACCTCCTCCATCTTCAACTCCACCAGGCGCTCCAGCAGAGAGTTCTGCCAGTCAAGCTGCCTGTTCTGCGACTTCAGAGCCTTCCAGATCTCCTGAAGGATCTCTGAGAGCTCTGCCATCACTCCCGTCCCTGCTTCATCCCTGTTGGAGCCACTAGGCCCTGCCTCATCCCCTTCTACCCTCCTCCGCTTCCTCCACCTCTCTGGCTGTTCCTCCCCACTCCGCTCACACTTCGCCTTGGCATCGCGGCACTAGATGCACGACTTGGATTTTCTGGAGCCAAGTACACACTCAAGCCCCTGGCGTTCACAGCACAGGAATTGCTGCCCTGCTAACACCCTCTTTTTCCCTTATACAATGCTCTGTCATGCCCATACCTCCTCCGCCTATTGTCCGTTAGCTCCAACCCACCCCAGTGTGCTGTTACTCATCCTTCTGATGGCCTCCTCCTTGGCCTCCTGATGCGCCCTCTCCGCCTCCTTGTGCGCCTTTTTCTCTGCCTCCTCATGGGCCCTCCTCTCTGCTTCCTTCTTCCAGGCCCGTGCCCTCCTCCATCACTTGTTGTACTTGGCAGCGCTAACCACCTCTTCATTGTCCTCATCCTCTGCAAGGTGCTCGTTGGCCCACTGTTGAATGTTGTCGAGGTTGGACATGGTAGGGAGTAAGAAGTATGCGGAATTGGCCGAACCAAATCGTTGATTTTTATACACCAGCAGCTCTGCACTTTTGGACTCCATTCCTCCTCCACTCTGCATTGTCTCTCGCCTAGGCCTTCAGGGGTTCAGGCCTAAGAGGGGGATACTGTCATATCCCATATAACTCAACAAGTCCAACTCTGGACTTCCATCCACAACTCTGGCACATTCTCTTATGGAATGTACCTCATGCCCTTGGACTCATGTGTAGTAGTCTCACCTATTTATCTGTACATACCTATGCTTCTTCATCCAGTGCCTGTCTCATATAGGAGCACTGCTCCAAAAAGGTACCAACTCTGATATTCTGCCTCCCTTACCTAATACCTTCGTCTCAACCATATATAAGCCATTAGTATGACTCTCATATAGTCAGTTCAAATATCAACTCTGAACACCACTCCTGTCCTCTGTCTGAGTCTCGATGACTCACTCTAACCTCTGCTCGACTTGATGTTTGACCACGTCAAGTCCATACCTCTGATCTTCTTATGTCCTCGAAACCCGGGACATTGGACTCGAGCAAGGGCACACCACATAAGGTGAAGCCAAGTCCTGACACCCTCAAGTAACTCCAGTTCATCGAAGTTGCATCAGAGTTGTCTGTTCTTAACAGTAAGCCCATGCACCGTACCATTTACTATCCATCATCAACTCATCAGGACAAACCCTACACTCATGGGCAGGATTCAATAATCCATTCATCACCATCGAAAGAGTGGTGGAGAGAGCCATGAGGCATCCAGCTACACACTATTGATGGATCAAGACAAACATTCTTTTAATCGATGAGCATAAGCTATTCTTCTATCCTGTTCCCACTCGTTAATGCACATTATTTCAGTCTCCATAATTGATGCAGTATACCTAGATCTTATTGACACTGTTGTGCGTCAACTATGCTTCTCTAATCACCCTTTCAGTAGAATTCAGGTTTATCAGCCCCCTTATGGCCCCACCTGTCTGATGCATGTCTTCATTAGACCATCAGCTCCAGTGATTTCTTTCAGCTGCCTCCTTGCAACATGGGTGGGCAGAGATCAAGGTTTGCTTTTGAATCAGAGCTGTGGCTTTGGACTACTCCAACAACTGTTCACTTCCGGTACAGTTTCAAGTACTCATAACCTGAAGTTCTAACCCTATGCATCATCCAGATTTCATCAAACTTTTGAATGAATGTCACATTGGAATGCCTTCACAGCACTTTGTCAACATTCTCTGGGCCCTCCACCATCCACCAGATCTGCAGCTCCTCCCTCTTTCTTGGCCAGTGGAACTGTACGCCCTTTGATATCTGATGGACCATACCAATCATCGCCATCTCTGTTGACTTCCTGGTCCCCTGTATGAGCACCAAGTGGTTGATGGCACAAGCCATCCCCAGTCTCTACCATATTACAGTAACATGCTGGTAGATGTCAATCTTTTTCTCAAACCCAGGTCATGCTACGTAAGAATCTTGGCAGCAGCCTGTTCAATGGCTCTATTGGAAATGTTGTATCATTTTACCAGGTCAAGGAAATATTCAGGTTTAAAAATGGCCATGCAGGTTACAGAGATGGTTGTGCATGTTGGATCAACCTCTCTTTGATAGGTCTGGCTTCCAATCCATCATCCCCTACTACCCCCTCATTCGCTTTGAAACTGACTCAGAGGTCAAGTTTGTATATTGTCATCCAGAGCTATTTCAGCTGGAGGATTTGCATGGACAGATCATTGCAATGTGTACACAGGTCTCCAATCCATTGATCTTCTCTCGCCCATTGACTAGACATACCAGGTTCCACTGTGTCTCACTTGGTCCATGACAATACACAAGTCCCAAGAGCAGACCATACAAAAGCTTGTTGTCAATTTCAGTGGCATGTTTGCCCCTGGTTCATCACATTGTATCCAGCCAATCATCAGTCTCACCCTTTTCTTAGGTCAAGCATATGTTGCTCTCTCTAGGGCACAGTCCTTGCAAGGTTTACAGGTAATCAATTTTGACCAGCATTGGGTGATTCTATTTTCCTTCACACGCTCATTCAGGCTGATCTTTCTGGAAATAGATTAAAGTTGATCCTTTGGTGCTTTGTTGGCATCTTGAAGTGTTTGGAGAGGATTTTCTAGAAGCATAATATGTCTTCTCTGTCATTTCTACTGTATAAACTTTTACCTGCCCTCTGTCTGGCTGATCATGACTCTTCTATGGCCTACTGCATTTCTACCATTCAGAGTACACCGGCATCTTGATTGCCATATGGATAGCTACTCTTAGGATACATCCTCAATGTGCCTCCTCATGGAGCTCTATTGATAGACAAGGCATATCTTTGGTTTCTTGGTAGGGGATTCGAGGCAGTGGATCGCCCATCACATTATTGAATGTCATATGTGACTGACTCTATCAACCAACTGGGACCGTGCACAATGCTTCAACAGTTTGGATGGCTGAAACAATACACTAAGCCTGCTCAGACATTATGATAACACCCATGCTTCCACTATTAAAACATGGAGTGTAAATCTGAATTGCAGGTGCTCATTCATCTTTGTGAATTCTTAGAGATGGTATATGTGAATTGTGACTGACATGTTACATTTCTATATTCATAACAGCCTAGTAATAGTTTATTAACACAATTTTGTCCCTACATTTGTCTCTGCTGTTTGTCCAAGTAATGCATCCACCTTGTGGACATAACATGACCAATTTTATAACTCTTTAGTTGTTATGAATATAATGTGACTGATTTTGTAACTTTTAGTAATATATTATGTAATACAATATAGTTGCATCCTTATTCATTTATCCACATCCAGTCTCTACCTTCTTCTTTTCACCCTGTGATCCCCATGTCACACTCATCCTCTCATTGTCAACACCGCATTGTTCTCATGTTATGGTCTCTATCCACCCCCCTATACTCCAAAACCTTCACCCTCCACCATTCCCAAATGAATGCATTCCCAAACTAAGGAGTCAGATAACTCCAGATGCAAAACAGAGAGGTCCAAAGCAAGGGTATTGGGTGAATGCAAGAAATTCTGCAACTTTATAACCGGTCTCCCCAGGCTCTGGGAGCGGAATGCAGTTGCTGTTATGGATGAATTTCATGAATGCCATATTGGCATCCTCTATCTCCTCTTTACAAAGGTAGGTGCAATCAATTGATGGTGTGCGCAACCCTCTGGCCGGTGTGATTGAATATCAAAAGGCGAGAGCAGCATTGACAAAATGTATAAAAGAGATTACAAAAGGCGGAGGCTCACTTGCCTTTGCAATTCTCTTGGCAATGTAATCCTCAGCAAGCTTGAAGAGTGCCTTCACCCAGTACAAAACATTTGCCTCATGGAATAACTTCTCAGACTCCTTCTTGATGCCAAGACACTTGAACAGGCCCAGGCCCATGCTAAACGGGTCCTGATCAGGGCAACAGAGGTAGGGTTGCTTGATAATGATGGTCTTGCATGGCTTGGACCCTATGCTGGTGGCAGTGGGTTTTGAGAGTATCAAGGTTGCAGTATATGCTGTTTTGAAGGCACCAGCCCCCACATACAACTCATCCAGACCACCAAGCCAAAGTTGTTCTGGGTGTAAGATCGTCACATTCTTCTTCAGGTCCAGGTTGAATTTGCAGTGATCAGGACTCTTCAGAATAAGCCTGATGGAAACTGTGGGGATGGGATAGAAGTCGACCTGGTAGACAGAATTCTTCAAGACTATAAACAGTTAGTAATGGAGTTGAAGTGGAAAAAAGAAACCTTACTTTGTGTAGTATCCAAATCAGCAGTCCGGCCAACTCGCAATGCTTCACAAAGGCCATCATGATTGGGGGAGAAAGGCTCAGGCTTGACAACAAACATCTTCTTTATAGGTGGGGACTTTGTTGTATTACTGGCAGCACTTCTGGGGCGCATACTATGGGCGTACTTGATTGAGATTGGAGACGAGATGGCAGCAGGCTAGAACATTGTATGTTAGTCACAGTACACAATCAGCATGTATTAATACGTTACCTTTACAAGTGATTTGGATATTGGTCCCTCGTCGTCAGACTGCTCATTGTCCAAGAACAGAGCTTGTGGCGATGTTGTGGGAGGTGAGCAGGTGGATAACAGTGGGGCGACCATGGAATTCAGGTGGCGGTGATGGGACGCAAGCTGTATGGTGTCCTGTGTGGAGTGGTAGCGAGATGCTCCAGGAGATGTGTTCACAAGCTGCATAGTGTTGTGTGCAGAATGACAGCGAGTAGTAGTAACAGACTTGTTAGTGGATGTGAAGTCCAACTCAGTCAACGGTCCATTCTTCTTTGCAATAAACCCTTTGTAGTCTGCCCACTGGCTCTGAGGGATGACGACATAGATGGAAAACTGCTGGGTCTTGAACAGGAATCCCTTGCCTTTGCATTGGAAACAGTCCTGGTAAAAATAACCCAAAGGGTTCTTGGCAGTCTTGCCATGATTTGTGAGGTCCACCCAGGAGTCATTGTGAATCACGAACTCATCCATATACCAAGGGAACTTGGGACAGAAAGCTATGATGTTGGGGATAAGAATTTCATGTGCTACTGCCACAAGCCCACTGGCGGTGATGTGCGCATCAATACCTTTCTTTCCTTCAACAATATTCTATAGTAATGTCAGTCAGTTGTGCCCAGCCAGTGGCATTGGTGAGTACTTACACCAAATGGGGTCCCATTCAAGCAACCTCTTCTTCGACCACCCTCACGCAAGGCAGCAATACTCAAAGAGATTGTCTCAGCAGAAGATAGAGTACCACAAGCAAGGCCTGACCAACGCTGAGTTTCCATAGAATGGTACATGTGGTTTTCACTATAACCAGTGAGATTGTGTGGTGCAACTGCATGGCTGGGCCCCTGCATGGACACTGGACCAGTTGTGGACCAAGCAGCTGGCACATACACATTGGGGCCAGTATAGAACAAACAGGCAGCAGGTAATAAGGGCAGCAACATTGCTTTTGATTCATGAGATTGGAGTGGTTGGGCAGGTGGGGCAGGTGGGGCAGGCAGATTCGTGCATGAAATACCAACCCCATATCCCTGAGAAATTGCAATCAATGCAGGCGGATTGACTGTCACTGTGAATGGAATTAGTTTTGGGGCAAAGTACTTCAAAAAAGAAAATGCTACATACATTTTGATTGTGAAGCTCTTACAGCTGCTTGTACCCATTGAGGATCAGGAAGCAACACATTGGTTGGCCCTGGAGCTGGGTCTACCATAGAATATGATCAGCATCATTCTTATTGGCGATCTGGCAGCAACACTACTTGTTTCATGCACCATAGTACCTGGTAACCTGAGGCATTCTTCCTAGCAACCTTGGTACATCTTGCATGGGGGTATACTGACATTGTAGTTTGTGACGGAATAGCAGGGTGATCCTCGAGGGATGGGTTTCTTGCAGAAGTACCACTCACAGACCTGATTGTCTGAGGCCACCTCAGTCAGTGGCGCAACAAGTTGAAAGAAAGACATGAGGGAAAGGGCTATGTGATGTGTTAGTTGCAGAGGCAGCCCAGAGATTTTATACTAGTAGCTCACCTTGATGACGATGCCTCGGCCAGCGGTGTCCCCAGGAACTTAATACACATTGTATATGGTAAAGGCACTGTTCAACCGTTGTAAGCTGAGTTTACTGGAATTGATAAAGGACTTACTGTTGTCCGACGGAATCCCATGTGGCTGTCAGACATTTGGTGACAAGTTGGATAATTGAATTTCGCAATAGATAGAGAATCTATTGTGAGGAAATGTCAGTTCAAGATAAAAGAACAAAACTTGTACATGTACCTGCTGAAGAAAGGGCAACGAGGATTGAGGTGGAACTTGGGAGGTGGCAGACAGCAGACAAAGTAAAGACAGCTTCTAAAAACAAAGAATGGTGTGGCCCGGATAACAAAAGCCCATAGAAGGGCAAAGAGTGATAGGAGACTCTAGGAGATTCTGCGAAGAGGGTGGATTCAAGTGAGAAGTGGTTGGACAAGAAGTTTATGGGCTCAGTGGGTTCAATTTGCTCACCTTGGGGGCCATACATTTGACACGAGGTGGCCTGAGTGATTAGTGCAGCATGTTTTACCACATGGATAGTAAAGGTTTCGGAGCTCTGTACATGGGCCTCACTTGCCTCACCATCAAGCTTCCTTCCCTCTCAAAGCACTGAGCAAGAGGCCCCACATACCTCTCACCCAACCAAATCCACTGGCAGGCCATTCACAATGCCTAACCAGTGGAAACCTACCTGTAAGTGTCAAAATGTGGCTCTCATTGTGGCCTTCATTGCCTTCAATGGACTTACCATGGACATAGCACCCCTAGAACTGATAGAGCCTCACATTCAACAGCTCTGGGCTGCACGCCAGACAGACAGGCAGATTGTTGATGCACTTCAAAAAGTGTTTGACACTGACCAGTACGGCATTGGGTAAGACTTTGCCCTACTTGCTTCACGAAATCTGTCAGGCAAACATGCAATCTTGAAATAGACTCACCAAATTTAGGTCAATCTGGAAGAGCCTCAGATTGACTTGAGCATGACAGCAACAATACACACCAGTCTCTATTGGGACAGAGATGGTTGAACTGCGAAAGGTGTACCCACATGCTGGGGCTCAAGAAATGGTCAGCCTTTTATTTCATGAACATGGTCTCAGCATTTCAAAATAGGTCACACTCAGACATCTGGAAAGCCTTGCACTGATTTTTTGACAGGTGGATAGTTCAGAAATATTTCCAGCTCTATGAACCTCACCTCATCCGGGCCCATCAAGCTAACCACCTCAAACATTGTTGCTTCTGGGCTGCAGGTGTCAATGACATCTGGGCTGTCAATCAGCATGACAAATGGTTATGCTTTGGCCTGGTCTTACACACTGGCATCGAGCCATTCTCAGGGCATATTCTATGAATAAGGGTATGGCATAATAACTGTAACCCACAGCTTATTCTGTCCTACTATCTTGAGGTAGTGGAATTCCTCGGATGTAAGTAAGCCATTGTTCTCACTTCAAACTTTGTATACTCACACATCCCATATTAGATGTTCCTATGGTGACGCAGAGTGATCCCAGCATGGAAAACTTTGATATTGCAAATGCACAAACAATGCTTTGCCAAATGCATGACCCAGCACTGCAAGGTTTTGTCCAGCACTGTTGGATGTGCATGAAGAAAAAATATCATGCCAGAGATCACTTGGTCACAACTCTGGCACTGCTTCGCTCCAGGCTTCAAGGAGATTCTTGAAAAAAGTATCGACACTGGGTAATTTGACCCAGATAACACCTTACAGCTGTAAGTGCTGTTTCGGATATGACTGTGTATCTACTAACATATTTACTTGATGTCAGGATGATCTTCCATTGGATTTTCATTCCATGGCTCCAATGAGAGCTAGATAATTACAAGCAATGCATCAATCGCTCTCGTAAATGACACAACCATAATAAGGTAATATTTTGAATTCATCCAGAATATCCCTACAAGTGCTAACAATCCTCTCAGATACTTCCACATGGCGTTCCTGAGCTCATCCATGAGTCACCACAAGATTATGGCGCACTCAACTTCAAGGTATGTACAGTATATCATTCAAATATTTCTGGGTCCTCTGAGTTGGCAGTTACTCAACATACAAAATCAGGTCACAGTTAATCAAACAGCGCTCAACCATGTTTGCCAGCTTTACATCAAAGAAGACCATATTGTATTTGACCTTGTTCCTCCCCAGCTCTCAGAACCTTCATCGAGGGTTGCTATGGCCAGATTGATTCACCGTCTGTTGATTGCTCTTTTGTATGGATTGTCTATAGGTCGCTGCTTAATGCCTTGCAACAGCATGATAGTTGCCATGTTGAACTCCAGTACATCCTTTCAACTGGGAGTGGAGACAAGCAGGATGAAGGTAACGGCTAGCAGTTGATTCCTGGGCTTCAAGAACTTTTCGAGAATGAAGATGGATATATGGGTGATGTGGCAAATGGCATGGGGCTTCATAAGTTCACATCCGGGTTGCTCAAGTCTATAGTCCACTAACATTCATTTAGAAACCGAGCACCATCATGCATTGGATGAGATGGAGGCAGAGGACGGTCTACCCCCTGATCCAGCCAATCAAGATGACATTGAGATGGACAAAGCAGCAGCACTCCTGGACACATTCTCTGACTTGGATGATGAGACCACTTATGACTACGAGCTTTTGTCTGACAATATGTAAATAACAGTCCCTCCTTGCAGTTGTCTTGATCAACTTGAACTCAAACTTTTTGGTACTTCAATGTGTATGGTACATGAAGCCTACTGCATAGTACATACAGTCATCAGCTGAGATGGTGACTGAGGGTTGTCCTCAATACAAGAAATCCAACTTCCTAATTGTCATGCTGAATGTTGGAGGATGAATATCATGACCCAGGATCAGCACAACCATCTGGGCTTCCATAAGAAACAATGACTAACCCAATTCTTAGGGTTGTACAAAAATCCAGTCATCACACTTTATGGTATGGTCGTGTATCATACAAAATATATAGCTAAAGAGCAGTCCGATCAGATCTTGTGTACCCTTGCACTGGCACAAGCTATTGCCAACAAGGTCCTCTGGAATTTTGGAATTACTGGACTGAAACACTATCAAGCATATTCCAAGAATATGGGAGAAAATCCTTGTGTGAGGGGAGAGGAAGTAAGCATGTTTGATTTTGTTGGAGGGATTCAGATGTTAGCAGACACTCTTCATTTACTATAATATAATGGACCTTTGGATACATCTTTGGTTTGACATATGTTCATTGTAAAATTGAATATCATGTACTGTATGTATCTTTACTTTCTCTTATTCACAAAATCTGAATCTGTTTGACTGACACATTGGCTATCTGTAAGGTAATGAATCATATGGTGTGACTGATTGATGTAGCGCAGACAAAATTTCGTGATGGATCATGATGGACATCTGTACGACAGTCATGGGCCATATGACAACTGCACATTCTTGTGCTTCCCGGACAAACTCATGGCATTTTATGCAGGGTTTATTGCTTGTGGCTTCAATTGGTTAGATTCTGAGGCTTCTATGACTGATGAGTGTGTGTGATGGACTGTCCACATGACTGACAAAGATGGCTATAGTGTAGTGAGAGCATGACTACATATCCCTGCACACCTTTATTTTATCTGCTGTCATATTGACTCTTTTCTCTCGCAAATGCAGTGTTGAGGACCTACTGAGCCTCAAGGATGACAATTTGGGCTACATTGAAGGCAGGGTCTTTATGACCTGGTTCCCTCGAAAGAACTCATACTGAATCCAACTTGAGGTAGCCAAGAAATCTACTGTTCACTGTTTCCAGGTGAAAATCCCTTATCAAGATGGTATGGTATTCTGACCACATGAGCACATTTCCCTTTCCCTCAAAGGCACAATGATCGAGCTATGCCTGAATTCCAGCATTCCACACGTCCTTCCTATCTGTATCCTGACAACAGGACTTGCTATCTCTATGGACTCCCTGGTCATATTAAACCGGATTGTCCAAGGAACCCTTATTGTTGACAATTGCGCCCCCTCCAACAATGCCAACAATTTGTATGGGACTATGACTTTGGTACTTATGTACCAACAGCAGAAAATGAGTATGCCGTTTATCCTCAGGCGCAGGTCGCCCAATATTACTCGGAGTGTCCACTCCCCATTCCCTGGCAGCTGCACTAGTACCGCAAGCAGCACAAAGGGCTTTCATCTCAGAAGAAGCCAAAACATTTTACCAAGATAAATTTGAAGCTGAGGCCAGTCACAGGGCCACCAAAGCTTTAAAAGGACAGAGCACATGAATGACGAGGGTGTTCAGGTGCAAGAACAATTAGTTACATGTACAGACAATGATTTTCCCATTTGCGATTTTTCTTCTGTATTATGTAGTATTTGTCCAAACTCTGTTAGGGCATCTCAATTGAGTGCAGCATCAGAGTATAATGAAAACGTGCTTAATTCCCTAATAAAACAAAAAATATCTTCTACTTATAAACCCCTCAAGGTCACTATGCATCATGCAATGATGTTGTCATTCAGTGGAGAGTTCTCACTTGAGACCATCATACATTGCCAGCAAAACAGCCAGTGGCTCTGCAACAAGTTCAAATCTCTCTTGGACTCAGGAGCATCCCACACCTTTATCGATTCAGACTACGTACATTGCCACAGCATACCTTACTTTAAACTGCAAAACCCAATAATGGTACACAATGCAGATGGCTCTAAAGGAGCTATAGGACAAATCCAACACACTGTAATCTTAATTGTGTGGAAATAGCAGGACATTACAAAACATTAGACTCTTATATCTCTAAATTGGGAACCCATCATATGATTATAGGATATAATTGGCTCTACCACCACAATCCTAACATCGATTGAATGAACCAAACTATAGACTTTCCATGTTGTACACAATACTGTAAAATTATGGGACTCGGACCCACAACATACATATGTACTATAGAAGAAGGACTAAAAGAAAAAATACCCAAAACTTACCACAAATTTCTAGATGTCTTCTCCGAACAAGAATCCACTAGAATGCCGCTGAGAAAACCATGGGATCATGCAGTAGATCTCAAAGAAGATTTCATACCCAAAAAAGGACCAGTCATACCCCTCTTGGATACTGAAATGGAAGAAGTCCGCACATTCATGGATAAAGAACTCAAAAAAGGGTATATAAAACCATCTAAATCTCCACAGACATCACCTGTATTCTTTATTCCAAAAAAGGACAGTAATGCAGCGAGTGGAAAAGAGCGAGTTGATCATATAACACCATAGCAGAGTCGTGATATGGACCTCTCTTGATGATGTATCAGTGCTGCTAGTGGTAGGTATGCTCTCACACATGTCCATCAACTGATACATCATTCACACAGGTTCAACTACTTATCCATCCCATGTCAATGATATATTAGGACAGTCCTCCTCAATGATGGTACTGATACATTACACATGTGAGGAGACCACTCTCAATGATGTATCAGAGGTTCTGCCGTCAATGATATATTACGCACTAGGAATGATCTTCTTCGACCAGATTGGACTGATTATATCCCACAGTGCGAGGACATGAGTGGCATATTCAGTGAAATGTCACACAGAGACCATGTTAACAGTAATTTATTGATGATTTATCACACTTCATGACTTGTACTTGATACCTCGCCCACTGACAATATTCATTCATAATCAAGTCCCAAATCATTTTGGTTCCATCACTTCTGAGCCTGGAAGTGCCAATCCAGAATCATATCCCGGAACCACCAGTTCCAAAGGTACTTCTGGAATTTTCCCATGCCCTTCCACAGGTTCGAGACTAGAATCTCAGAACTGCTCTGGAACTGTTTCTGGAATTTTCCCATGCTCATTCCGAACTCAGAATGAACTTTTATTACACTTAGACTTTCATTATTTCTTAGCCAATACTTACAATATACTGTATGTTACACACTTCCTTTGGACCTGTTTACACCACATCACATATAACATAATACAAGTATACTTCTGCCCATATATAGTTCCTACTCACTGACATGCACCTTAGTCATTTCTGTCCTCTTAGGCAGTAGCTGAGGTGAGTCTCTTTTTCTTATCATTTACTTGTAGCTAATGTACTGTAGCTCTGGGCAATTCCTGCCCATTCCTAGATTCTGTCACCCACCTGTCTAATACCCTTCCAAGTAGACTCGAATGCAGAAAGCATAGCAAATTGGAGTGCTGCCTGCCATTTAGCATAAGCTGACGACCTCTTGCAGTCAGCCTCTTTCTCGAAGGTATAAGCAGATGCACACTGCATCCACAGGTTTCCCTCCCATTCTAAAAATGCTAAGATCCTACACATTTATTCTCTGAGAAGCACAACATCCTCTGCCCAGCGAGCTGCCCATGCACATGCTTTGCACCGCTTGATGTGCAAATCTAATCTGAATTAGTAATCATCCAAGCACATGAGAGCAAAGGCATACAGTCATGAAGACTGTCATCTGTGTTGCCCAATATGCAAGGTACTTTCCAAATCCATGATAAATTTCTTGTCCCCTCTGTTTCACCATCTAGCATGTTGGTCATATGTCTCATGTCACTATCATGCAATGGATGAAGGTAATCCTTCCATCCCTTCTTGTTGAGAGACATGCCCAGCATAATTAGAGCTTGATGAGTGGCAGTGTACTTGGCTTTATTTTGTCGTTTTTTCCTTTCTGCATGGTTAAGAGTAGCATGCGCATGTGTATTAGCACACTGACCACATCAATTGTTCATTTTGAAAATAGTGAGATGAGCATGCAACTGAATGGCATGACGAACCTTGTTAATGGCATGGTTAGCATAAGTGTGCAACTGAATGAAATGACCTGACAAACCTCATTGAGGGCATCATTAGCTTGCCACCAGTTCCTGTAGCTCTACTGCAAAATACCCAGTAGTTACTGTTGCCCCATTTTGCACAAGACATGGTCACATGATTATAGTGTTTCCTTGCAAGAGCTACTGGCCTGACCCAAAGGGGTAGGCCTTTGACTGTGTGCACAAGAGGACATGTCAGGCTGTCTACCTGCTTATTCATCCATCAGACACCCCTCTTTGAGGATTAGGATTGAACCACATGGTGGGTCACATGTACAGTATGAATAGGGGCAGGTAAAGATAGCAGGGGCAGTTTTGAACTCACAACAGTTCTCATCAGGGGGCTTCACCGCATGCCCCAACCACTAGTCTATCCAACTGATACTTAGGGTACCAACTACCAATCTAACACCCTATCCCAGGAGTGGACTCCAGTCATATTCATGACCAAGCAGTAGTAGTGGGGAGTGCTACCCAGGGCTGGATTGGTTGCATAACAGGTAGAAATGAATGGACTGTGGGAGACTCCACATGATCAAGTCCATATGTCAATTGGGCACTGGGGGTTCCTTTTGAATATCCTTGTGCACTGTTATGCGGCCTGTGTAACCATTGACATGTGACCATGTAATTCTTCTTGATCTACTCCAGTATCTTCCTAGTTTCCTGATTATGTGGTCCAGAGGGCATCAGCTCTGGTATGCCCAAGAAAGGCTTTGTTGCTACTCAAGCATAGCTTTTTCTCTGTGTGGAAGCCTGAGATGTGGACCAATACTTCTTGGGCAAACAGCAAGTGAACTGTGCTCTAGAGGGGATGAGCCCGACTAAGAGCAATGGTACAAAGTACCACACTTGCTATTACCACAAATATCAAGAGTAACAAGGATATGACTTCCAGATCTAAGCGAGATCGAAGTGAAGCGGAACTTTGATAGAAGGTTGACTTTACACGGTGAATAGTGTATATCAAGGTTGGGATTTACATGAAAGAAGTATCACTACATATAGTGTGAGAGGGCTTCAGGGCAGGTTAGATATAAATACTAATCAGAAAGGGTGAGATGCGATTTTAGATTGGATTGGGGGAATTGGACTATGAGGCTATGTACAAGAGAGCATAGCTGAGGAGAGGCTATCTATATGTGAAATACAGTAAATATGAAATAGAGAGAAAGTGGAACATAGCCAGATAGCAGTGTCCATCACCTTGTGCAGCCTTGATGGCGATGTTGATGGTCGGAGTTCAGAAGGCATGCCTTCTAGGTTGGGGGTCAATAGGGCATTGTGAAAGTAGTTCCCCGCATCATACAGTAAGTTGTCCCACAGAGAGGTGGAGGGAATATCGGTTTGAAGGGAAAAATTGGTACTCTCTTGATCAATGCACTTTGTTATTGCCATACATTCACAGTGTCTGGATGCCACTGTAAGAACCTCTTATGCCATTATGGATTCACTGTAATGACACAGTATACTACTGTCATCCACACAGCATACTATGCAATACCATGGTCTGGTCATGAGTCATTTTGCAAGAAGTCCAAGAAGTCCCTCACCTTGCAGGATATCCAGTATTGCATACTGTTGGGGGACCAGTCGTTACAGCCCGTAATATGGTTTCTCAGTCATACTAGTACCATGTCAATGGAGAGTAGCATTAGTATGCAACATTGAAATGATATAGCTATTGGCACTAGCAGGTTCATCCTATGTCTTGCAATGCTCTGTCATCCAAGCCCAAGTCCATTACTACGTCACTCTGAAGTTCCTGTCTTGCAAACTGCCATTGTCACCCATCTTGCAAACCGTCTTCATCTTGCAAGGATCTGCCATTACCATGTCACTCCTTCCTGTCTTGCAAACAACCTGTGACTCCATCCATTGAACCTGTCGTCACCCCGCCAATCTTGCAAGTTGCTCTTGCAATTTTGCTGCTCCCTTTTGTCTTGCCAGACTCCTGCAATATAGTTCATCCCCCCTTCATACCATTTGCAAAATGTCACTCATCTTGTCTTGCAATCCCTTGTGACTCCATTCATTGAATCCATTGTCATCCTGCCAATCTTGCAAGTTGCTCTTGCAATTTCACCACTCTCTTTTGCATCTAATCCATCTTGCAATCCCTTATCCACCATCCTTGTCCACCTCACAATCTGTCTTGCATTCCCCCACTTGGTCCCTTTGCCTTGTGTCAAATCTGCTTATCCTGCCCCACTCCAAGTCAGTCTACAAGAACACACTGGTATGCAAACCACTCTGGTGACCAGCCCATCTAAAAGAGGTTGCACAAGGCAAACCGTCAATGCATACATATATTATATAGTACTGAATGAATAGGAGTCGGATGTAAGGAAGGCTTGTATTGGATCTGATTACAAAAATGCTTTTGTAAGCCTCCTGGTGGAGCAGATGGCATTCTTCAATTTGGACCCTTCACTCCTACTCCTTCTTCACTTCATGCTCCAATCTCCTCAGAGCCTTATGACAGGTATCTTTGAGTGTTGTGTGGGTGTGAGAGCTGACAAGGATTTCCATCCCATGACATGGATAACATAATCAACCAAGGCATGGCTTCAAAATGGTGTGATCATATCAGGCCAGTTGGACAAGGCTGCTCTGCACAACAAGTTGGTTTTACTCAATGTGGACTGAACATAGACTGCAGGTGCGGGCATCAACATTGATAAACTCCAGATTTTGGACATTTTTGAGACCTGGGATCATATGACAAGCTTGAAGCAAACAATGAATGGCAGAGGAGCTACATATGACAAAGTATGTGTTTACAGTAAATTTTGGACAGTGATATTGTGCACTTGAACTTCCTCTGCAAGTGCACTAGTGAAAACCGATATGAACACTTTGGTACCTGAGTAGGTTGCAAGCATAGGGGAAGTGACCTGGCCAATGAAAGATCCAATGTTCAGATTAATTCACGCTTTCTACAACCAACTTCTTGTCAGAGTCATTGGATATGCAAAGAGAAGGACAACTGACTGCTGTATCATGCCAGGAAGCACAGCATGTGTGATGTGCAAGGTGCTGTAGACATTGATCATCTGGATGTCTTCATTTTCTTGCTCTGTTACCTCAGCGAAATATGTTGGCATCATGTGTGATTTGCCAATGTTGTTCACTGTTGTAAGCATCACTTGTCAGTTGGGCAAGCAGAGTGAGGAGAAGGCAGGGAAGATCCACTGAGGACATCAATGTCCAATCCATCAAAGATGGATTTAAGTGCATTCAATGCCACCACATTGTGTTTGGCAAAATCAATCAACTGAATTTGAGTCTACCTTGCCCAACTTCTTACTCACTACAAGCATGAAGTGAGCCATGCATATGCACATGGAAAAAAAGGTTGCACTAATTTCAGCTGCAATAGAAGTCAACACCACCTCATTATGAGCAACGAGCATGATATTGAAACCAGCAATGGCCAACTGGAGTGCAAATTCCTTCCCAATACCATTGGATGCACCAGTGATGACTAGGGCAGTGTTCAGTTCGAACAAGCAAGAGTCAATTTTGCAACATCACACACCTGCCCAAGCACCCTTCATTGCACCAAACTTTTTGTGCTAACAAAATGAGGAATGTATCAAACTTGTGTCAATGTGTCCAGCACAAACACACACATTTTTACCAGGCAAAACTAAGGTTTGGGGAGAGAACAAGTCATGTCTTGAGCAGGAAGTGCACCACCATGAATGCCCCAACAGAGAGAACGAGAATGAATGTCCATGAATACTATGACTATGAACCAACCATTCAAAGGGCATGAATGATACATGTTCAGAGATGGACATACCTCATTCAAAAAGCCATGTACAAAGGCAAGTCATAGACATTTCAGTTTTTGTGCTTGGTAAATGGCCTTGCTCAACCAGTAGTGATTGGCTTTGGGCCATCATATTACTTACATGCAGAGTTTCAATTTGGCATGATCCCCAGGCTCATGATAACTTGCTTATACTCCCACATCATAACAGATACATCTTGACGTCACGCCTTAGGAACGACCTCACTATGCAAATCATCTTGCAGTCTATGGTTCCAATAACCCAGGCTAATGATACCATACCAATGTGAGCTTGATATGTTTGTCTGACAGGTTAAATGTTGATTAAACCTTCTTACAGGTTCTTGCTAAACATGCTTATGATCCCAGGCTATTTTGCTTATATATCTGCGACTATATATCTTGGTTTTGCATGCCTTTGCTCCCTTGTGATTGCTCCCTTGCAGCAGCACACTTGCCACAGTCTGTTGGGATCTAAACTGCATGTCAATGCACTGAACTTGCCAAGAGTTTGTAGTGAATTGGGGTTGAAGAGCAGGTAACAACATTTTCTATAAACTACTGATCTCAGATACCACTATCAGACATTGCCATGCTCAAGAGTGCATTATTTGCAATACTATCATTTTCTGTCCCAAGTGCAACAAACCATTGTATGTCCTGCCATAAATAAGTAAAGTATTTCTCCAAATCATGCCTTAGCACTGCCTGCCATAGAGTGTATGCCTTCAACCCCTCCTTGAGTACTGGATCATCCATTGCAATAAGGGCTTGTTTTCCTAACCACCAAATTTCTTGCCAGCAAAGAAATTGCAAGACTTGGCACTGTTCCTCCACCAACAGCTCCACCTCTTCTGCCCATCTATACACTTGAGCAGGAGCTTTGCACCATTTCACACAGATGGCTGAGATTCCAATCAGTCTGAAACAGTCGACATTAGATGACTGGCACACCATCTTGTTGGTCCTGATCTACTTGGCTCTCAATAATTTTTTCACCATACCCACATACTAACCAAATCCATGAGGTGTGTCGGTGTTCCTTGGTTGAGCAGTCTTCAGTCCCTATTGTCATTGCCCATACATCATCTTCTTTGAAAAATCAAAGAGTACTGTTCCACCCAGTCTTGCTAAGAAGTGGTGATAATACGAGCAAAGCACTATAGGCAGCATAGTATTCATCAGCACTTGCATTCACCTTTGCATCCATCAATTTCAGAGAATTCCAGGCATGAGTATTTGCACCTTGTTCTTGCAAAAACCTATCCTTGAAGTGCATCATGTATGATTGTGATTACAGTGCCTGGTGAAGTTCTTCAAGGATATCTTAAACTTGACCAATGCAAAGCTTCCACTCAATTTCTTGGAGGTTAATGTTGTGTGGGATTTTGCTTCCAAGAGCAGAAGGCAGGTACAGTGGAAGCTCTTCTGCCAGTTGTATAGTTTCCTGTTCTTGTGAATCCTTGACTTGTAAGGTTGCAATGCATGGCATGTACAAGGCTTGGACACTACACCAAGCTTCAATGTGCCTCATTATAGTAATGTGTTGCCAATGCTGTCACTGCCAACATTTGAGACAATGCAAAGGATGACACACACGTATGGGCTGAAGTGCTGACAAGTTGCCATGATGTCTGAAACTTTGTGGATGACCAAAAAAAACATTGATCTGCAAGTGTTTCCCATTTACACTGTTTGTTTTCTTAAAATAGGCAGTTCTCTTTCTTGCCTTGCTTTCCTTCATTCTTGAATGCATTTCTCCTGACAATACCTTTGCTTCATACACCGAACACTGATGCTCATAGCCATCAATGCATCCTCTACTTGTCCCCATGACAAGTCTGCCAATCTTGATTGTGATTTTAGATTGTCAATGTGCCACAGTGAAAAACAGTGAGTACAACCACACTCTGTTACAGCCCCATCTAATCCCTAGATCTGCATTATATACTGCCCTTTGTGTTTAATTGCCTATGGCAGTTCCTATCTCAGTGCTGGTCTGCTAAGCCTCCTCCAGGACAGCTTAGCCTTTGCCCAACCTATTCTCTTGCATATTCTCTTGTCCCACATCTCCGAACGCCAGGACAATAAGTGCACTGAGTTCATGGTCAGTACCCTCTTGGATCACACCTTATGTTTGCCATGTCTATTGCACAAACTATCCTCCTTCACCAGGTAAAGTGAGGTTCTACATACTGCCATTCTATGGCTCAACAACATATGCCTTCTGCATTACTAACATTGACTCTGCCAAGATTGGAAAGTGTGTCTGTACTGGGCTTGTCATGGCCATATACAAAAAGTTGCTTGTTCTCTCTAGCCACGAACACAGTTGTGCTACTGGGAATATCATCAACTTAATGTCAGTTGGTGCAACCAGGATGCAGGACTTTTGTGCAATTGGGCTCATGGCTATCTCAGATCCTATCAAATGCATGACATTCCTGCTTTCAGGTAAACCTGGTTCTCGACAATGTCTTGTGTTCAGCTTATCCTCATGTTCATTTCACTCTATGATCTCCTTGGCTGGTCTGTGTTATGGTTGACCAGGAAAGTATCCATTTTTCCCTTCAAACCAACATTCCTTCCATCTCACTGTGGGATGACCTGCTATATGACACAGGGGATTACTTTCATGATGAACCATTGACCTCCAACAAGGAAGGTGATGCCTTCTGAATTCCAACCATCAACATCGCCATCAAGGCTGCAGAAGGCAATGGACACTGCTCTCTGGCTATGATTCATTTCCCTCAATTTTCATATTCATTGTATTTCATATGGACAGCCACTCCTTGGCTATGTTCTCTTGTACATAGCCTTGTAGTCCAATTCCCCCCGATTTGATCTAAGATCTCATCTCACTTTTCCTGATTAGTATTTATACTTAACAGGCCCTGAAGCCCTCTCACACTATATATAGCGACACTTCTTTCATGTAAATCCCAACCTTGATATACACTATTTTATCTTGTAAAGTCAACCTCCTATCAAAGTTCCACCTTGCTTTGATCTTGCTCAGATCTAGAAGCCATCTCCTCATTACTCTTGCTATTTGCAGTGATAGCAGGTGCAGTACTTTGTACCATTGCTCTTAGTCGGGCTTGCCCCCTCTAGAGCATTGTTGACTGGCTGTTTGCCCAAGAAATAAGTATTGACCCACATTTCGGATTTCTGCACAGTGAGCTACATCTGTGGAGTAGTGACAAAGCCTTTCCTTGGCATATCGGAGTTGACACCCTCCAGACCATGCAATTGGGGAACTGGAAAGGTGCTGGTTGTAGATCAAGAAGGATTACATGGTCACGTGTCAACAGTTATGCAGGTCACGTAACACAACATATCTGTCTATAATATCATCACAGACATTAAAGTCGGTTGTCCTTTACATAGTTTCTGACAATGTTTGGGGATTCAGATGCATTGTATGCTGTGCACCTCGAGCTCATCATTGACATGCCTGAATCATTAATGCATTTATTGTGCCCCAGTCAACCTAACTTGAAATTTACCTGTTACAACTACTACAAATAATCATATACGACAGCGTGCACCTGCTACTATTCATGAAGATGCATATATGAGTAGTTTGCTGACCATTCAGATTTACATTGCACAAACCTATGGTGCGGCGGATATGGGAAACTCTCAGCACTCCAGCTTGGTCCAGGTTTGATGGACACAGGAACGTGCACAACTGGTGATGCAACAACAGAGTATAGAGAAGGAGGGCTCTCTTCAAAGAAACAACCCCTTTTCTGTCTGTGAGGCATAATTGATTAATCTCTAGTACAGATATGTGGATAGACAGAGTTTCAAAGTCACTTACATGCAACTCCAGGAGACTGTGCCAATAAATGGAGTGACAATCAAGAGTCTCAACATTTAGACTTGAAGTGATGTGACATGTGGCAACAATATTACCATCAGAACATTTGGATCTTCTACATTGCACTATGCATTGCATTGTGCATGACCTGGCAAGTCTACATCTGTATATGTGCCCTAGTACTGCTGCTAATGAAACATGTAAAAATGAAGGTGACAAAGTGGGAAGAATGTTGGTGAGAAATCGTTGGGTTTATATACTGGAATGAGTTGTCACCATATATGGAAAGCCATTGTCAGCATAGGTGGTGTAGTGCCAGACTTTCCTGGCTGAGTTCGTTCCAATTTATAACCCTCCCAAGATCAAAATAACATTTTTCTCTTTCATTCCTTATATTACCACTATTGTAGTAATAAGATATGAATTGATAACATATCAAGTTATAGTGCATTTCTTCAGTAAGTAGCAACCAGGACTGGATCCAAGAAAAATGCTAATTCTTGCCCATACAGACAATGCATCCATGGCCATTGAACAACATTGACAATGCTCCTGTGTAGTAGTAATAATGCATCCACATCACCATTGTCAGCAGGGAATCTGCCACCCAATTAGGGTATGGCATGGGTAGGGCATGTCCAGGTCATACCCATGGGTAATATGGTGGGCTGGATGGTATGGGTATGGGTAGGATGGGTGCTTTGGCCCAGATGGGTATGGGTAAGGAGTTGGCTTACTCATAGGATCTGTGGATATCCAGGGGTGGATCCACATGTGTACATTCTGCCAGTGAGGCTATGCATGCTCAATCTTGACTTAAAGCGATGGAGTTAATAAAGACTGAAGGCAGTAAGACCATAATATTTATATTGTGATCTTGGACTGCATCCCATGATCTGGTCATTGAGAGAGTGCATCAGCCTGACCATTCAATGATCTAGGCTTATACATGAAAACATAATTAAATTCTTGAAGAAGTGCATGCCAATAAGCTTGTCATCTGCTCAGTGTTTGAGGCTTCTTCTAATATTTGAGATTTTTATGGTCAGTCCAGATTTCGAATCATTCATGATCTATAGAAGTTGTATTTAGACTCACTTACAAAACATGTTCATCTTCAGATCTAGCTATATTATTGTGTGATCATGTTTGGTGTATTCATGAACTACCTACCACTCTCTTTTCAGATAGAGGTTCCCAATTCATTTCAGCATTCACCAAGGAACTATGCCAACTACTTGGAATAAAACAAAAAATATCCATGGCCTATCATTCACAAACTGATGGCCAAATAGAGCACATAAACAGAGATTTAGAGCAGTACCTCTATGCTTACCTAGGAAAAAAACAAGAATGCTGGGCCAATTGGTTAAAAATGGCACAATTCTCTCACAACAATACTGTCACCACAGCCACAGGTGAAATTTCCTTTAATGTCACATGAGGCTATGCACCATGCATGGAATTTAAAGGAAAATTAGCTGGCTTTGCAGGAGAAGTAAGCCAATCACATAAAGAGATAGAAACAGCATTAGAAGAATTATGAGAAAAGATAATCCAATCATCAGAAAAGAAAAGATTGCAGGCACCAGAATATTCTATTGGCCAGTAGGTCTGGTTATCCACAGATAAACTCAATCTTTCCTACATAGCAAAAAAATTAACCCAAAAATGGATAGGACCATATGTCATCACCAATGTCCTACAAAATGTCATTGCACTCAAACTCCCCAAAACTGTATGAATTCATCCTATAGTTAATATCTCATGCATAAAACCTTATCAGAAGATATTACCTGGACAACCTAAAGTCCATTCCGATGCAATAGAGATTGATCAAGAGGGCAAGGAACAATTTGAGATTGAATATATTGCCACTTCTCATATGAAAGGATGGAAGCTGGAGTACCTAGTTCATTGGAGTGGATATGATGAAACTGACAAAATATGGGAATCAGCTGACATAATCAATACTGCTCCAAAAGCAGTCACCAAATTCCATAAGAAAAATCTATCTGCTCCATGAAAACTACAAGAACTCACAACGGCTTCCTTCCAATCATTTTTCACTCCTTATGAAAACTTTACACTCTCCAAACCAACAATGACTCACCTAGAATTCAAGTCTTAAAAAGGAAGTAGTATTATAATATAAATATTTTCACTTAACCATTTACTTATCATTTCACAACTAAAAAAACTAGTCAGAGCACATGACCATGAGAACAATCACATGACCAACTCTAGACTCAGTCATGTGACTCACCACATGTTATTAATCTCCATCATATTCACACCTTATCTATTCACACCTTCATCTCCACTTTCTCTATTCATACAAACACTTCTTTACTTTACCTTCATATAGTCATTACTCTCATACACAGCATGGTCTGTGCACAATTTCTGTACATATATAAAGTAGTAGTTTATAACTAGTACTCCAGTCAAATCCACTTGTTTTCCTCTGCAAGTCATTGCCTTGACCTTTGGTCATTGTAGACTTGGAGTAGAATGGATGAAGCTCACACTTCCCACTTTGCTGTGCCAGTAGTTATGTATGTTGCAAGATAGACTTGAGCCTTGTGGTCATTTCACTTGTGATTTATAGCAATATATATATAGTTTGGTAAACTTGGAATAATAGCATAATAATAGCTTGACACTAATATTGAAACAGTTATACAGTATGAGTAGTGGACAATATATAAGAAATGTCCAATAAAGATAGGAATGGGTGAATCATGAATATAGCAACAGTACTATATGACTGAAGCAGACACAATAGTTCATGTCCTAATATATATCCTTGGTATGCACCAGCATAGTACACAAAGATAAAGATGCCATGATAGTGATAGTGGATGAGCTCAACTATCAAGGTAAATATCTGCTTTCATACTTTATTAGTATAATATGACACTTAGCAGATTTGCTTATGAGTTGGTCAATTTATAAGATACTTTTTTGCCAGCTTCTTTGACTTATAGCAATCAGGTTATTCAGGGGTTTAGCTAAAGTGTTACCTAAGAAATGGGCAATTTATTGGTAATATTATATTGTTTACTTCCTTATTAATAATCTAAGACTGTGTTGCTTTGATAGGCAGTATCTATTCCAGTAACTATGTTCAGCATATGCTTACTAAGCACAACATGATAAATTTTATCCAATTTGTTTTGAATTTTAAGTAGGATAAAATATTGTAGGCAATCTTTCACTATATATTGTGTGGCCTTGTATTCCCATGCCATTTTTAGTATGCAGTGGCAGTGTTCTATGTATTGGGGCATATATTCTGCAGATGAAATATCAATATCCTTTTGATTACACTTTGATCTATTAATAGTATTTCCAGGCATGAATATCTGGATCCTGATTAAGGCAGTAGTTTGAGGACTATCTTCTCATCTACTATCTAAGACTTTGAATGGGTCTGCTAATCCTAAGACAAAGAGAACAAGAAAGCCTCCCCCTACAAAAAAGAGAGCCATAGTTCTTTAAAAGGGTCAAAAGACCATGGACTAGGGGACCACCCAATGCCTGGCAGACCATGATGTATTGATGGAGGAATTATTTGGTCCACAAGATGGCAATATGCCAATGAATGATGTCAGTGGAGGAAATAGTGGACAGGGTGATGCAATGGATCCTGAACTGTTTGGCCCTGAAGACAATGATATATTAATGGAGGATTGTAACAGAGATGTGAACAGGGATGCAGAGATGGATGTCTATAGTGAGGAAGAAAAAGACACAAACTATGATTGTCTGACTGATGGTGGAGATAAAATACAAGATGAGAACTGATTTGTTATTATGGACAGGAGTACTTAATAAGTGGAATTGGTAGTGATGTTTTGAATGTTCAGTTGTTATCACACTACTGTTCTATTCCTTATATATAGTGGTATGGA
>JBBPNO010000315.1:0-29342 GCA_038090915.1 Boletus eberwhitei
AGCGTATATCGGAAGGTCGAGCAGGTTTCTAATGAGCGGCCAGCCAGGAGGCCCAGGCGGAAGTGGAGTCCTCCTCCAGACAAATCGTCGGACGAGGTACAGTGCCAAACCAGCAAGGCAGACATCAAGTACTCGAATCCCCATGATTACAACCCAATGGAGTCGCACAGCGGCAGGATACGATCGATGGTGCGTTCATGGAAATTCAGACAGCTTTATACCATATGATTCCTGAGTTTGAACGCGTAACGGCAGAGTCCTAAGAGTGCTGCTGACAACAACAGGGCGCGAACGGCTGATCCAGATTAAGCTGGCCCTGATGGGCCTGATGAGTCCCAACGCAGTTGACGAACAATACAGACATCGCTTGACCGCAGTTACAAAACGGCCGATGATGTCTTGACAAAGAATATCTTTAGGCTACTTCGTTCCTCAAGATAAGTTGGGTCTACGTGTGTGAAGTGGCGAACGGAAGGGGTGGAGGGATCTCCGACCACCTCGGTTATCGTGAGTTTCCGTCTAGCCCGATAGCGCTGTCCGCCACAGTGCTGCCACAGGATGTAGTTCGCAACCACTTTGCCGCAATCGTCGGCGCAATCGAACGTGTCGTGCTTAGTGGTATAGTGTAAGTGTGGGTGTGGCGTCGGAAGGTAGCAACCACAGGGGACTGTTCGACGAGGGGTTTCAACTGTCAAAAATTTACTGTCTTGCGGGAAGTGGGTGGTTGGCACGTGGTTTACCGTAACTGGCAGTCTGAAGGCAGATGTTTTGGAGTGCCCGTGCTTCCTCGTCAGTGTCTACATTGCACAACACCGATCTCTCCTAGTGCCGCTGTCTTAGCCTCGGCGACCGCCTTCTCGTTACGTGGTATCCCCGGCGAGTGGCCATGGGTCCATTGGCTTTCACCAGCGCAGTGGCTTGTGTTGACGCAAGAATGCCTTCATAGCATCCATGCGTAAGTAGAATCGATCAGTACCGTTTGTTCGCGGCCAACGCGTGTGGCGACCGTCATGGTGATCAAGCTACTCACTGTTAGTATGGCCCTTCACGAACCCCAATGTACTCTCTATCTCCTTTAGGGAAACTAGGGGTACAATGCCACTCAATTCGTTGTCGGAAATAAGGATGGTGTCGGCATGCGTCCCTTCCCTCCGAGTTCGGACTGGGAGAAAGGACGCTCTGTCTCCATTTTGTGTTAGTAGCCGCTGTCACATCTGAAACGGATGATTGTTAAAATTCGGCTGCGGGACTACGCCAGTGAGAATAATAACGAAGATTTCATGTTTGACTGAGCGCACTGGTCAAACACGTAGGGAAGAGGAAGAGTACATGCGGAGACCGTTAGGTAGACGACGTGATTATGTAAGCTTATTACAGAGGAGGACCACGCCGAGTGTTTGACCGACGGATTCATTCGCACTACCCATGCTCTGTGAGACGCAACATCATTATTGACTACCAAGTTGCAACAAGAAACCCATCGAATTGTTCATACAACAATGGTTTTACACGAATGAGCGCATGCAGTCGTGATACAATGAACGATAACAATAACAGATAACACTCACGGAATCAGCAACCCATTTACTGTCTGGCGAACCCGTAGTATCATAGAGTCGGGGGCCATTATAGTATCTAATCTGTCCACCAAGCACATCATGCCTGAAGGAGGTCCTCCGCCTGCTTCGATCGCGGTACGATCATACATTTGAACGGCTTGACATGACTGCAAAACCAGGCTTAGTAAATCCACATCACGAGTTAGCATACTCACCGTATGGTCCCCTCCGTGACATCATACTTCGGCACCAACTCCACACCATTCTCGACACATCTGGATACATCCAACGTCGCCAGCGCCATCGCGACGCATATAAAGATTGTCGACTCCGCTAGGTACGCACCCGGACACGACCGCCTTCCCCACCCGAAACACGCCTCACGCGGGTCAGGCTGCCGTTCCTCACCAAGGAACCTCTCCGGGTTGAACACATCCGGATCGGGATATGTCTCTGGGTCGGATAAGATAAGCCTACACCAAACATTGCACGTGAGCTGAATTCAATGGCACACCCTCGACAAACCACGAACCATATGTTCGGAAGAAGACACGTCCCTTTGGGGATCAAATGTCCTTCGTGGATATTATCATGTGTGGTGACATGCATACCTAGCATCGCATGCACTCCAGTCAGACCAGAAATGCACATGGGTGAAGATACATACTCATTGGAACTACCACGTGCCACCTAAGGAGTTCTGTGCAGATCGCGTTCACGTACGGAAGCGAATCACGATCCTCAAAGGTCGGAAGTCTCCCAGGCCTGACGACAGCATCCACTTCGGCCTGCGCCTTTTTCAGAATATCTGGGTATATTGTCATGGCAAGAAAAAACGCAGATAATGTGCTGGGTGTCTGTTAAAACAGTTTTCAACGCGATTCTCATTTGCGGAAATTTTCTACTCACGGTGTCCGATCCGCCTGATAAATGATAGAATTATAATCAATGTAAGCTCAACTGTCCCGAGAGCCATGCTTGAAGCCATACCGAGATACATGGAGAAAGAAGCCCACTTCAAAATCTCTTCTTCCTCAGGAGTAACGCCATCCTGCAATGCCCTCGAAATGAATGATGGCGCAGCATCGCCCTTTGCCTAACCCGCAATCGGCAAACACGTATCACGAACTCGAAAAATAAACGTACCAGGTGCTCCAACACAAACCTGTATGGTGTGCCCGCTGCCTCGCTCAGCAGTTTTCGCCATCGCCTTGCATCTTTGTGGAAACCACCTCCAGGGAACCAGTCAGGCAAGTATCGCACTAGAGAAACCCTTCAAGTAACTGAAATAGACCAAAAAAAAAACGCGGGGAACGTACGGATCGGAAATATGTCCACTAGAAACCGTCCCGGAGCTGAGATCACAATGAAATTATCTATGACTTTGTTAGCCATCTCCACGAGAGGATCACCATCTTCCTTGACGGTATAACCATGCGAGATCTTCAGGATCACTGACCCGGCCGTTCTGCCCAAAATATGTCGTGTTAGCACGATCACCCAGGGCACAAACAGCACCGTATCGCACCTGTGACTCTGAGCGACGAGATCATCGGGGTTCTTCAACACATTGCGTAGGAATTGTCTCGCTTCAGCCTCTTCCGCAGGGTAGAATACCTCTAGGCTACTCTTGGTACCAATTTGCTGACGAAAGAACTTGCGATGCTTTCGGTGTGTGTCCCCATATTGTTGAAAAGCTGTGGTATCATGCCAGCCGACGAGGTCGCAACCCATCGTAAAGTGTGGCCTGTTCGACGTAATGGCGCTCTTCTTCTCGAGGAGGTCCTTGGTCGCATTGATGGAATTCAGAACGACGTATTGCGTGCCCATTACTTTCATGGATATGACAGGGCCTGGCATACTTAGCATCAGCGAAATTTTGAATTTGTGTTAAATCAGTATGCACTTGCCATATTTTCTGCTCATGGCCCCAAACGTTTTGTACGGAGCATGTACCGGAAAGTCGAACAGATTTCCAATGAGCGGCCAACCAGGTGGCCCAGGTGGAAGCGGAGTCCTCCTTCTCCAGACAAGTCGTCCAACGAGGTATAATGCGAAGCAAGCAAGGCAGACATCAAATGCGTGAACCCCCATGATTTGGCAACTCGATGGAACTGGTGCAAACGAAAAACAAAAAGGCAACAATGAGCTGTTGAAGCGAGGAAGCGCTGCTTCTGACTGGGCGGGCGCAGACACTTGTACATGCTTAAAACGCCATTAAGAAGATCCAGGAACGTCCGTCCAGGCCGCACGGATGCACGCACACGGGCTGACCAACGACTTACCAAAGGATGCTATAGTCGATTGGCAACGATTACGAACCCAAGCTCGCACAGGTTTGTGACCCTGTGGCGAATATTAATCATGCCAGTGTCGCTGGGCCAGAGCGACAGCCTGAGGTTGCTAACATGAATGATTGAATGATTGTCTTTCGTGCCTCAGTTTTTATCAAACGGTCGCGCGATAATTCTCAGCTACTGTTCATAAGCGGTCGCCCCTATCCGACAATACTGTATCGAGTCATTGGCAAGCCTGCAGACTCATCCTTAGATACAGTTCTCGAAATAGTGGACGTACGTACTACGTGATTGAAATGCAATACAATAGGTAAATCTGACATGGGTGTTCTAGGATGTGGGATCTACTAACCTAAAGCCCCAGCGTATACATCGGTGATGTTGGATGGGTTGTTGTAAGTTGTAATACATTATACTAGTATGTAGTCGGCAAGTTTGATTCCGAACCAGAATGCCTTCATGGCAACGGGTAAGTTCTACAGTATTCATTCGCGCCAGCTCAGCATCTGGTGATGATCAAGCAACTCTCCGTTGCCAGCATGGCCCCTCAGTGCCCTCACGAAACCAATGCGGTACAATGTCGCCTGATTCCTCGTGGAAAACAAGGATGGTGTTGGTATTCGTCCCTTCCCTCCAAAATCGGAGGCTGCGGTGGAAGTTTAAAGGAAGGTGCTCCATCTCGTCTGCATAGAATCATAACCGTCCACCAACTTTATCAGTGATGGCGTACTCCCGGTCCTGCTACACACGCTCTACTTGCTCCCTTAGGTGATCTGGGGTCGAGCCCATCGGATGGTGGAGGACTATCCTGAGTCTTTCAGACGCCAAACACGAGGCCAACGAAACCATTCGCGCTCTGCCGTGTGGAAACGCCACATAGCTGGGTTTTAACAAGCAGCTCGTGGAATTGTGCATACAACAGCATGGTTTTGCATGAATGAGTTCATGTTGTCGTGATACCGGGTGAACGACAACAATAAATAGGTAACACTTACAGAGAAACGGTCACACGTAAGTAGGAGGACCATTTACTGGGAGTCGGGGATCACCGTCGTATCTAATCTGCCCATCAAGCACATCATGCCTGAAGGAGATCCTCCGCCTGCTTCGATCGCGGTACGATCCTACATTTGAACGGCTTGACATGACTGCAAAACCAGTCGTCAGTAAATCCACCCCAGAACAATTTAGCAAACTGACCGTATGATCCCCTCCGTGACGTCGTATTTTGGCACCACCTCCGCACCATTCTCGACACATCTGGATACATCCAACGTCGCCAGCGCCATCGCGATACATATAAAGATTGTCGAATTTGCTAGGTGCGCACCCGGACACGACCGCCTTCCCCACCCGAAACACGCCTCACGCGGGTCAGGCTGCTGTTCCTCACCACGGAACCTCTCCGGGTTGAACACGTCTGGATCAGGATATGTCTCTGGGTCGGATAGGATAAACCTACACCAAACATTGCACGTGGGCTGAGATCTCAATTCAATATCACTCTCGAAAGCCACGAACCATATATTCGCAAAAAGGCACGTCCCTTTGGGGATCAAATGTCCCTCATAAATATTGTCCTGTGTAGTGACATGCCACGCTAGCATCACATGCACTCCGATCAGGCCAGAAATGCACATGAGTGAAAATACATACCCATTGGGACCACCACGTGCCACCGAAGGAGTTCTGTGCAGATCGCGTTCACGTACGGAAGCGAATCACGATCCTCAACGGTCGGGAGTCTCTTGTGCCCGACGACAGCATCCATTTCGGCCTGCGCCTTTTTCAGAATATCTGGGTATATTGTCATGGCAAGGAAAAATGCAGATAATGTGGCGGGTGTCTGTTAGAACGGTTTTCAGCGCGATTCTCTTGTTTGCGAAAAAATCAACTCACAGTGTCTGATCCGCCTGATATATCATAAGAATTATAATCAATGTAAGCTCATGTGTCCCGAGAGCCATGCTTTTGAGCCATACCGAGATACATGGAAAAAGAAGCCCACTTCAAAATATCTTCGTCCTCAGGAGTAACACCATCCTGAAGCACCCGCGAAATGAATGATGGTGCAGCATCGCCCTTTGCCTAACACGGAATCGGCGAACAAGTATCACGAATTCGAAGAATAAACATACCAGGTGCTCCAACACAAACCTGTATGGTGTGCCCACTGCCTCGCTCAGCAGTTTTCGCCACCGCCTTGCGTCTTTGTGGAAACCACCTCCAGGGAACCAGTCGGGTAAGTATCGCACTAGAGAAACCCTTCAAGAAACCGAAAGATATCGAAAAAACTCGGAGAACGTACAGATCGGAAGTATGTCCACTAGAAACCGTCCTGGCGCAGCAATCATAGATAAATTGTCCATGGCTTTGTTAATCATCTCCATGAGCGGATCGCCATCTTCCTTGATGCTATAACCATGTGAGATCCTCAAGATCACTGAGCACGCCATTCTGCCCAAAATATGTCACGTTAGCACATTCACGCAGGACGTTCATCACCGCACCTGCGACTATGAGCGACTAGATGATCAGCATTCTTCAACACATTGCGTAGGAACTGTCTCGCTTCCGCTTCTTCAGCGGGGTAGAACATCTCTAGACTTCTCTTGGTGAGAATTTGCTGACGAAATATCTTGCGATATTTTCGGTACGTGTCGCCGTATTGTAGAAAACCCATATTATTACCCCACCCGACAAGGTCACCGCACATCGTAAAGTGTGGCCTGTTGGATGTGACGGCGCTCTTCTTCTCGAGTAAGTCTTTGGTCGCCTTGAAGGAGTTGAGGACGACGTATTGCGTACCCATTACATTGAGGGATATGATGGGGCCTGACATAGCATGAGCGACGGATATACTTTGTGAGGAGTGTGTGTGCACTTGCCATATTTTCCGCTCATAGCTCCGAGCGTTTTATACGGAGCATATATCGGAAGGTCGAGCAGGTTCCTAATGAGTGGCCAACCAGGAGGACCAGGCGGAAGCGGAGTCCTCCTCCAAACGAGTCGTCGGACGAGATACAGTGCCAAACCAGCAAGGCAGACATCAAGCACTCGAATCTCCATGATCGCAACCCGGTGGAGACGCTCAGCGGCGGGATACGATCGATGCCGAGTTCAAGGAGTTTCAGACGGTTTTATATCATACGATTCCCGAGTTTCAGCGCGAAACGGCAGAGTCCTAACAGCAACGGCGCGAATGGCTGATCTAGATTAAGTGGTCCTAATGTCCCAGCATACTTGACGCACAAAATAGACATTATCGCTTGTCCGGAGCGACAAACATATGAAAATGTCTTGAATATCTCTAGGCCAGTCCGTTTCTCGAGGTAAGTTGGGTCTGCGTATGTGAAGTGGACGATGGAAATGGTGCAGGGTCTCCGACGACCTCGGTCGTTGAAACACGTTTCGTGTGAGTTTCCGTTCTAGCCCATCGGATGCCACTGTCGCTAGAACCACTTTGCCCTAATCGTCGCAATCGGACGTGTCGTGCTCAGTGGTATGGTTGTAAGTCAGAGTGTGGCATCGAATGATACCCGCCACATGGTGCTTTCGATGAGTTTCAATTGTCAAGAACTGTCCGACAGGAAATCGTCGATGTGGTTCAACGGGCGTGTGGTTTAACTGACAACCTGGAGACTGTTTTGCACTTTACCTGGGAATGTTTTGGAGTGCCCGTGCTTCCGCCTCAGTGTCCACATTGCACAACACCGGTCTCAATAGTACCGCCCTCCTGGTATCCTTGGGTGGCCACCCCAGGGTCCATCCGGCCGTGAGTGAGCAAGATGGTGTCCATCCAAGGCGTTGGGAAGATTTCCATTATGATGTGGTCTGACGTGATCCGTGCTGACATCACCGGGCCAGCATGGCTGAGAAGAACAATAAAATACAATAAATGCACCCTCCCCCGAAACCAGCCCTGATGCATCGAGATCAACTAAGACAGTTGCTGTGATCATACAAAGGTCTGGTTTGATTGCCTGTATCAGTGCCTACAACCTACTTGTACGATCCAAACAAAACAAACAAATCTCAAGGCAAAGTTCATGACTGAGAATAAATAGTGTGTCTGTTCTGAAGAGGGAAATTCACGCCCGTCGTGCTCGGTAAGTCATTGACTGGGATCAAGCCCGAAGGAGATCCTCCGCCTTCTTCGATCGTGGTACAATCCGACACTTGAACGGCTTGACACGACTGCAAAACCAATCGTCAGCAATTCCACATCAGAACAATTTAGCAAACTCACCGTACGATCCCCTCCTCGACATCATACTTCGGCACCAACTCCACACCATTCTCGACACATCTCGACACATCCAATGTCGCCAGCGCCATCGCGACACATATGAAGATTGTCGATTCTGCTAAGTGCATACCTGGACACGACCGCCTTCCCCACCCAAAACACGCCTCACGCGGGTCAGGCTGTTGTTCCTTACCAAGGAACCTCTCCGGGATGAACACGTCCGGATCCGGATATGTCTCTGGGTCGGATAGGATAAACCTACACAACATTTCAGTGGCTGAGATCCCATCACTCTAGACAATCCACGAACCATATATTCGCAAAAAGACACGTCCCTTTGGGGATCAAATATCCTTCGTAGAAATTATCTTGTATAGTGAAATGTAGAGCTAGCATCATATGAACTCCAGTCAGACCAAAAACGAACATGGGTGACGATACATACCCATTGGACCCACCACATGCCACCGAAGGAGTTCTGTACAGATCGCATTCACGTACGGAAGCGAATCACGATCCTCAAAGGTCGGGAGTCTCTCGTGCCCGACGACAGCATCCACTTCGGCCTGCGCTTTTTTCAGAACATCTGGGTATATTGTCATGGCAAGGAAAAATGCAGATAATGTGGTGGGTGTCTGTTATCGCGCCTTTCAGTGCGATTCTCATGTGTGGAAAAAGAGCAGCTCACGGTGTCTGATCCACCTGATAAATGATAGAATTATAATCAATGTAAGCTCAACTGTCCCGAGAGGCATGCTTTGAATCCATACCGAGATACATGGAAAGAGAAGCCCACTTCAAATTATTTTCTTCCTCAGGAGTAACACCCTCCTGAAGCACCCGTGACGTGAACGATGGGACAGCATCGCCTTTCGCCTAAGTCGACTTCAGCTCACAAGCACTGCAAGCTCAAAATAAAACATGCCAGGTGCTCCAATACAAACTCGTGTGGCGTGTCCGCTGTCTCGCGCAGCATTTTTCGCCATCGTTTTGCATCTTTCTGAAAACCACCTCCAGGAAACCAATCAGGCAAGTATCGCACTAGCAGAGACATTGAAGCAACCGAAACAAAACAAAGAGACTCAGAAAACGTACAGATGGGAAGCAAGTCCACTAGAAATCGTCCCGGTGACGTGACCACACTGAAATTATGCATAGCGTTGTCAGCCATCTCTACAAGCGGATCACCATCTTCCTTGACGGTATAACCATGCGAGATCTTTAAGATCACCGAGCCGGCCGTTCTGCCCAAAGCATGTCACGTTGGTACTTTCGCCGAGTGGATAACCAGCACCGCACCTGCGACTATGCGCGTTCAGATCATCAGGCCTCTTCAATACATTGCAAATGAATTGCTTCGCTTCTGCCTCTTCGGTAGGGTGGAACACCTCTAGGCTACTCTTCGTGCCAATTTGCCGATGAAAGTACTTGCGATATTTTCGGTACGTATCACCGTACTGCAGAAAGAACATGGCATCACGCCACCCCACGAGGTCGCAGCCCATCGTATAGTGTGTCCTGTTTGACGTGATGGCACTCTTTTTCTCAAGTAGGTATTTGGTCGCCTTGGTGGAATTTAGAATGACATATCGCGTGCCCATCACTTGCATGGATATGACAGGGCCTGGCGTAGCATAAGCGATACCTGTACTTTGCGTGAAGTGAGCATGCACTTGCCATATTTTCTGCTCATGGCCCCCAGTGTTTTATACGGTGCGTGTATTGGAAGATCAAGCAGATTTCCGATGAGCGGCCATCCAGGTGGCCCAGGTGGAAGCGGAGTCCTCGTTCTCCAGACGAGTCGTCCGACGAGGTACAGGGCCAAACTGGCAAGGCAGACATCAAAAGCATGAACCCCCATGATGGAAGCGTGAACCCCCATGATGGAACTGTGATACAAGAGAAGCTGGGAGACGATGATTGTCGTGTTCATGGAATTCAAACCAACTTTATATCGTACGGTTCCTGCATTTGGGGCTGTAACGACGCGAGGCGAAGGCATGACAAGCACAGCAGTGGAGTGGTCCCTTGCCACCAGTGCATGTCAAAGACAGGCGACAAATAGTTGTCTGGAAGCGACAAGGCTATCATTCAACCAGAGCTGTTCACAAAATTTAAGAATAGCGTTTCAACTACTCACCCATTCGCTATCGGCACGGTACAAATACTCGTAGAAGTCTCTCAGCTACATTTTCACGTTTTCCCGGGGCTGATTCATCGAGAAGCTGGAGCAGCGGCAGCGTTTTACTCCGTCGAAGAACAGCCAGGAGTCTTGGAAGATCTTGTCACAGTGCGTCACACACGACACGGCGGCAATTCTGAGTTCCGAAAGATTCTCCGCGAGCGGATAATGCATCGATGCCCTATCATTGCCACACTCCGAAGGTCAACGCCGAGGCGGAGCCTGAATTATGCCGAGAGCGTGATTTCCATCTACGGTCATCGTGTCACTCTCGCCCCTCATGTCTTTTATTCTTGCCGTCATTCGAATGCGGATCTCTCGGAAATATGGAAGAATATGATGTCCCAATGGTAGCTACATGGTCTAAATTTTTTTTGTGGGCGGTTGTGTTGCGGGATCTCTCGGATCTGGGCCATTTTTCTCAAGACATAACGTTGCTAGCACTCTTTCCACCTATCTCTGCAGCTGTATCACCGTTCTTGCTGAAAACAAACAAACAAAAAAAAAAAACTTCATGAATAGCATCTATCAAACTCCTCCAAGTATACTATTAGCATATGTTACGGTGAACATCGAGCGTTGCCACCTCTAGATAATAAGTATGTCTAAGTACGACCCTGCTCCGACGTTCCTGAAAGTGTCGTTCAGTGACATCCTTCCAAACGATGCAGCATGGGCCCATCAGACTCTCTGAAGCGAGTTTTGGGATGGGCTGCGCCCGGTTCTTTTTCTAAATCCCCCCTTTTCACCCTTAATTCCCTTTTTCGTCGACCCTCCTCCAATCACAAGTCTCGGATGGCATACGAGAGTGTCTTCAGCAGCACAACGGTTAGTTGATTTCAGCCGGCTTTGCAGATGGTCGCTGTGCTGGTACCGGTTAGTACGAAGAAACGTCACGGACGGCAGTACTGATCGATCACTGATGGTAGATCAGTGACACGTGGGTGCTGTCGCACTGCCTGGTAGAAATGTCAATATTTCAATGGTCGCTTGAACTTGGAATCGGCTGGCTCCCAACAGTCAAGCTCTCGACATATTTAACTAGGTTACTCGTCATTACCATCTCCGTGGTAAATCATCATTGGATGATATAACACCACCTCATCTCTCTGATCGCCTTTGTATACGGCAAATCGGAGCAATTTTCTCCATTGTATAGATACGGGGGGCCAAATACAGTAGTATCAAGGGTTCAAATGAGCGTGGCAGTCCTTCCAAGAAAAGGTTGGATCAAAGGGTACCAGAGCAAAACAACACGGGAAGAGAAATGGAAACATGTATAATGGACTTGTGACTAGGTGAAGAGATAAGAGACTTGGAACTGGAACGCATCATTTCATTGCCACACAATGCTGGAAGATGCGCCAAACAAGATCTAGATTCCTACTTCCGTTCCACGGTCTCCTCATCTGCCTCCACGTCGACCTTCTCGTCGACGTATTGGGGAGGAGCAACAAATAGGGTTTCGGGAACTTGCTCGTACACGATGTACTCGCGATCAAGTGTCTCTTCACCACGCTCACCGCGCACGGTGCGATAGGCAAGAACGGACAGAACCCAGAACATCCTCAAAAGGACGCCGATACCACAGCCTGATTACACAATCAATCAACCCGGGCAAAAGCGGGATTGGCGATTTCCTTACCGAGAACGAAGGCTACTGCGCGGCCTTCCCAAGGACCAAGTGCCTTGATAGCTCGGTGGACGCGCCTCAAAAAGCTCTTGTGGTGCTTGCGGTGGTGACCGTGGTGTCCATGGTGTCCATGGTGGGGGTTTTCCTCACCCTCACCACCATCAGGTTGATCTGGGCGTCCATGGCCATGGTGCTTTCTGTGTTTTCCTTCCTCGTCGTCTGCTTCCTGAGAATGAAGAGTGATGTGAAGGGGATAAGCTGTGGGGATGATGTGGACTGGACCAGGCCTAGGCAATTCAGCATCAGCCTCGATGAGGGGCAAGCCAAGGGCATGGCGGAAAGCGTTGGACAAGCGGAGTGCTTTCTCGCGCAGCGAGGATCCGCAGAAGTGGCGACCGAAACCTTTGTCATTGCCTTCGCGAACGGGCTTCATGAGAACTACGGGTCGGACGATGCGGGCGACGTTGTCATCATTGCCGTTTACGTTGGCATTTGCCAGCGCATGGCCAAAGCGGATGTTGGCATTCGCATTGGATGGATTCTCGACGACGGGGAGTGGCTCAGCTGCAACGAAGCTGACTGTGGATGCAAATAATTGTTTAGTTGGTCATCAGATTGAGGTAGCCGAATGTCTCACCGACGCTCGCCGCAGCTAGGAGTGTAGGTAAGACTGAAAGACGCATGCTGTTTGGGGTGGGCCTTGCTAAATTACTGCTTTGGCTGCGTCAGACAAACCAGTCGTGTAGATGGATGGCTTTGGTACAAGTGTCTGAAAACGTAGAAGACAGAGACAGAACAGAGTGATGGGGATGACTCGTAGCAGACTGCTTTGGCCCTATTGCTGTACGACAAGTTTGAAACTCCGACGATGCACGGGCTCGCGTCCACTCCGCAGTCAGAATGGCGCCGATTCCAGTGCTCGCCGGTCTACCAGCGCTTTGCCATGACTACGGCCCAAGTTATTGACGTTGAGTCGCAAGTCCCACCCGAGTAGAGTATCTCATATGAACCATATCGACTGTCAAAGGTATATGAGGTCTGCCGTGGGATACGGTGGGAGACGAGTACTCTAAGTGATGACTGGGAGAATACTACTTATGTATGTTTCAAGAACCTCTCCACGAACAATATATTTAGTCTCGGGCCTGGTCATCCTCTAGAGCGGTCCCCGATCACTAGAGTCAGCCGCTGAGCAGTGGACTACCACAGAACATGACAGTAAATAGTATCAGCATTACAGGCGAGATGAAACTGAATCATACTGCGGATGACTGCCTGCGAAACAGCAAGCGTTAGCGTCCGCAGTCGCCACCGCATGCCATGCCGCATTTGATTTGTACTCACGCAGTGACGCTGAACTTGAGCGAGGTAAATACTATCGTCAGCTTGACCGCGTTTCCTACTAACTCCGACCATCCCTTTTCATCGATCAGGACCATCCCATCGTCCTCCTCCCCGTGTAACCGGTAAAAACGAGCGTAAATTGAGACCTCAGGTTTATACCTGAACTCGGATATCCACCAATCGTCCTTGGTGGCGAAACGATGAATGAATACATCTACTGCTTTCTACGTCACACATCAGTATTATGTACCTAGGATTTTCGAGCTGAAATACACACACGGTAACTCATCGCCTGAAGTGCTGCCCTACCAAACGCACGTCTGTCGTTTCTGCAGCTCACGATGACCTGGGGCGGGAGCTGTTGTGCCGAGGTGATAAACTGGTGAAGGACAGCGACTGCTGAGATAACATCTGCTGGCAATGTCGGAACCTGCGACTCAGAGGGTCTTGGAGTCGAAGTCATTCGACTCATGACGAAGCTGAGACGAGACCGGTTGCGCAGTCGAAGCTGAGACACCTCATGGGCGCAACCCGCAGCCCGTGTGATAGGGTACACACATCACCATGATATTTTGAGCTGCTATCTGCAAATGCGGTCTGATGGCGTAGTTGGTTATCGCATCTGTCTAACACACAGAAGGTCTCCTGTTCGAGCCAGGATCAGATCATAATTTTTATCTCTCGTTCTTTTGTCCTACCGCAGTACACCTCGATGCTCTCGGAAATTCAAGATCACAGGAACTCTCCCCCGTCACTGAAGATCCTTTCATGTCGAGCAACCTCGGGGAACCTGGCATGTAGAATCATAGGCGGTTTTCCAAGAGAATATTGCTGCAGCCAGTCTTTCTCGAAACAGACAGGTCATGTCAACGGTACTCCAAGTTTCCTCAATCCATGGGATTTTCTATATGAGCAAGTTATACTGCTCGGAAATGCAAATACATACCTGCTTCCTTTGGGTTCCGTGCCTAATGTCATCTCGGTTTCAAGTAACGCCTCCCGCACGGTATGGCTGGTTCTGATCTACACAGCACGCTTAACGATCTGTTGGAAGACTCAATGATTGTGAGAAGAGAGTTCCTCTATACTTCCGGGGATGGGAGTAGCTGGTACCGTCCTCTGAATTTAGCATAATCTGGGAAAATGATATCTCACTATTTTTAACGATGTTGGTGCATACCCTTATGGCCAACCCAACTGTCAAGGGTCAACGTTCGTTAACTCGACAGCTTATACCAGCGCACCAGAGACTACCTCGTACGTCGAGACCAAGTCGGCGTCCACAGGTCTTCTCAGAGGTCGACAAGTTCCGCACGAGGATCTGGGATTATGTAGTGACCAGCGCTCAGGGTGCAAAATAGTCTCTTCCCAGCCAGATAAAATAGGATGAGAATGTCTATAATATCTCCCCACATACTTTGTGTACTAGGTGTGCGCGTGGAACCCGTGGGTGGCAACTGCCGCGTTTTCAACACGCCAAGCCCAGCTAATCATTCCGATTGGTTCTGGAGGCAAAGTGGAGAAAAATGCTCGGTCACTCTCCCGCAGTCACACTCGCCTCAGCCTCGAGCGCAGTCCAGTCGTTCTCGACATACCCTCTCTCAGTGCTCGCATGGCGCTCACCTTGAACGCGAGTGCGCTCTATAATACCCTAAAACCTCGCTATTTACATACAAAAGTGATTGCACTCGGCGCTGTCATCACCTTTGCGATCACGCTCTATACGTTTTCGTCGCCCGAATTTTCGTTCCGATCGTTGGACTGGTCCTCGATTTTTGCGGGGCGTCAACGGGGTACATGCCCGCCTGAAGCATGGTCCTCAGGGCGTTGGACGTACAGTCCCAACGTCGACTTGCCTGCGCTCACCAGTGCAGATCAGGCACTCGACTTTGCTGGGTTCGAGGGATGTGCAGCAGATCGGGAATACAATTGGCATTTGGGGACAGACCATGCAGACGAATGGGACAGATTCCCGAACGTCTCTTCGTACAAATGGCAACCGTCGTCTCGGTGTGACGTGCGGCCGCTTAATGGTGCTGCCATGGTCAAAGACATGGTCGAACAGGGTGGATGGTTGTTGCTGGGTGGTGAGCTCGTTTTTAATGTCATCCGATCCGTCTTGACACGAGACCTTGGGCATGGCTAGACTCCATAACGGAGAACCATTTTTTTTCGCTATCATGTCTTCTATACCCGCATGTCCGTGCGACCCCAAACTACACCGAAAACCCTTATTTCGACAGAGCGTGGCCACAGAAATTATTCCTCTCACCCACATCCCCTTTGTTACCCGAACTCGACTTTCCAGCCAACTTCTCCGTCGAGAGCACGCCTCTTGTCACCTTCCGTCGCGTTGACCTCCTGCTCAACCAGGAGGATCTCGAGACACTGTACCAAAATACCTATGGGACAGAAGCAGAGGATGAGAATCCCACTGCCACCAACGGCACCACAAAATCCCTTTTCAGTGAGGAGCAAACGTGGTCGTTGTCACCTGCTCAATTTATGCCCATCTTCTTGGCTTCGCCACCGGAGGAAAATTTCGGGACCCTTATCGCGAGCACGGGTGGGCACTGGACGACTACGCTAATGAGTGCGTTCCGTGACGACGAGGCTGGAGATGCAGCGGGGTACGGCATCGAGGATGTCAAAGCATTCTTCAAGGTTGCGATGCGAACGTGGGCGGGGCAGGTCCAAGGCGCGATCGATGAATACCGGCGCAACGGTGGTACACGACCGAAACAAGTTGTCGTCAGGGCTTATCTACCTGGCCATGAAGATTGCCACGACCACCGTGAGCCATGGACGGAGATTGCGCCCTACCGATGGCGATGGTATAACTGGCCATGGATCCGGGATTTCAATGCGATTTTCCAGGTGGGTACCACCGTTTTTTTTTCTTAGCGACGCAAGCTTGCGCCTTTTTTTTTACTTTGCAATGTTGGTGTGGGACAGTGTACTGAGGGTCTTGTTGTACATGAAAAAAAAAAAAACAGAGTATTCTCGCGACGCCAGAGTTTCCCGATATTTACTACCTGCCCATCGACCGTCCGGCACGTCTCCGGCCCGATGCAGTGCGTTACGCCCCTCGTAATCTCCACGTTCTTCGCGCTCATATTTCCATCTTAGCATGCCTCCGGTGATTGCCTGCACATCATGTCGGGCGCTGGCGTCCTGGAAGGCTGGTCGCACTACATTTGGCACTTTGTCACCCGCGAGGTTACTGGACGAATACGATAGGAAAGGATAGGCCATATGACGATCTGGGCCATTATATCGCCCGTAGATAACCCATGCCCAGTGCCGCGGATCGCAGTTGTAATGGATGGACTCAGGATTGCGGACGTCCAGGCCGCTTCCACTCGCTTCGTTTACCCACACTGCTAGCTCATACACCTCTAGGCTCTACAGCGGACCCCTTATCTATTTCTATTTCCTCTTGGTGCTTGTATATTTGGTGACGGAGATAGGATTCGGGATGCGTTCGCAGTACCCGTTCGACGCATTGGATGCATCCAACTGATTGATCGGAGTGATACGCCTCGATGGGGCTCCAAGTGCCTCCATATCCCTCGCCGTAAGGTACCCATCCAAGAAAGGCTGTTTGAAAAAAGACACCTATATCGGGCTTGCCCTCCACTCTGAGACCACCCCGTGGTTGCAGGAGGGGACTTGTAAGTCGACCGGACCACATGCCAACGCATGGTTCACTTGGTCATCTGCTCATGTTCCGGCCATTTATTCAAGTAGCGGAGAAGCACAGTGGAGCGTGTGGACCGGGCCCGCGCATCGGCACTTTCATATGGCGTTTAGCGAGGCACGAGGGGGACGTTCTTCGCCGCCTCGACTGACTTCTTGTCATCTTGTAACGCAATGAGTCCTCTGAGTGATGTCATGCTTTCGGGCACCCACAAAGGTGCATTGTGGGCCGTCTCAATCCCCTAGCTAGGGCAGGCGAGGTTTATCGATAAGTGAGCGATTCCGCAATAAGATAAAGCATTGAAGTAACGAGTACACCCGACGACCACACAAGAGAAATAACGAACGTAAACAAATACACTATGTAAATGATGTAAAAGAACACGACCCAAGACGATAGAATGCGACAGGAACAGCGGGAGAAAGGGGGGGGGAATAAATTATCGTGTGATCGGCGTCCATACGAATCTATACACGAGATATCGTCCGCGGAAAAGGATCTAACGAGTACTTGTGGGTTGGGTGCATGTGCTCAGGTTAACGTCAATAAATGGATGTGGCGGCGACCATCGGTGGTTGGGCGGCCAGGAAACTATCACTTGAAAACTGCCGCCCGTGGAACGCGGGAGGTGATGTGTACCCCGCTGTGCGCACTGGGGGTGGGATGACCATGTACGGTGTCTCGGAGTGTATCAGGCGGACAATGTCCTCCTCTGTAGACGCGTATCGTGTCTGGTTTTGCGAGACGTCGTAACTCGGTGGTAGACCGCGGGTAGCCGATGATTGCTGTCGGTCAAGCGTCACCGTCTGATAACTCCACACATTCACAGAAATGGACTTACGGGTGTCCCTGTTCTACTTTGTAGAGCACTCGCCGCCGGAACAGATGTGGGAGTACCAGAGGAGCCAGGAAGCTCTGGCACAGTCGACATTCCTTGAATGACTCGCGCTTGCTCAGGAAAGTGGGTCGTCATGGGGGTCGACGCAACGCTGGCAAGGTTTTCCCCTATCGGAATAACATCATCTCCGATTTCCCCCCCATCTTCCTGTACGGCTTCCAAAACCCCAGCATATCGGGCATGGTGTTCTTCATGCCCGTGACTACTACTGTGACCATGTCCGGAGCTACTCCCATCAGGACCGTCTACGCGCCACCGCGAGCCAGGTTCATGAGACTTGACCTCCTTCGGTCGCGACCCGAAAAACCACCACCAGCGCACTCGACGCCTGGCAATCGGTGGAGGCGAATCTGAGGGTATTTTGTTTGGAGGATAGTCAAAGGCATAGCTCGTCGTTGTCAACGGCGTCTGTGAATCAGACGAGCTCGAGCGATTCGGTGCCCTGCGAAAGTCGAGCCTAAGCGAAGCCGTGTGCATGGAATCGTCCAACGTCATGGGGGCGCTGGAGTGGAGGACTCGCAGCCGCATACGTCGAGGGACGAACAAGCGCTCTATCTTGTTGACCCAGTCGGACCGTACTGGGTGATAGTCGTAGGAGCGCTTGTGTGGGTATCGTTGCCAGATGATATACGCTACAAAGACAAGGAGCAGGGCAGCACCCACGATGACAGGTGTAGCGATTTGAAGGGGTCCCCAGCCGCCCTGTTCAGTGTCATCATCGCGAGCCTGGAGAAGAATTCAAACTCAATGGATTGAGAACACCTGGGAAACACATACGGAAAGCCGCTGCCAGTGAGATATCATGAGCAGACAGATCGGCACAAGACAAACACGACGACTTACTGGAGGTTTTATGGTCGTAGCCACCATCGCATCCGTGGAGGGACGAGAAGCAAGGAGTTCGGGAGGGGGAGGGGAAACCCTGGGGGTAAGTTGAAGAACGAAATAGGATGCGGGGAGGGGAGAAACCCATAAGGGGAGGATCATCTATTTCTGACCCAAGACTGCTGCCGTCACCAGCCACTGGCAGATCAAGCTTGTTAACGACCACCAGATCAACTGGTCTTATATCCTCACAGTCGCTCGCCCCCTTCAACCCCCGGTAACGAACAACATCGCACCAAGACTCCCTTGGCTGTAAAGGTCCGTACCCGAGCGACTCGTCGGCAAATTTGTAGACTTGTCAGGCCCTCCTCAAAGCAGACAGCTGAAACACAATGACAACGGGATCATTTCAATTTACCCAGCTTGATCCGATAAGACTGGGAATTTAATTGTCGACCGGATACACGCCATACGAGTACTCTATGAGATTTCATTATCGATTTTTGGTAGGCACACCTCTGCTGTCCTTTTCGGTACCCATGCGTTCGCATGTGCCATCCTTGGCACAGCAACCGAATTTTAGGGACCGCCACTGAAAAGTCTTGCGATTACGTCTGGCACACCGAATTGAGGTAAAACAGACAAAAAAAACGGAATCAAATCCTGAACAGACAGCCCTTCCGATCGTAGTGCGTTTTTTTCCCCGAGCATTACCGTACTGTCTTTGGCCATTTGGTGGTGGCGCCATCACGTCCTCGAACTCGATCGCTCCGCTGTCGACTTGTGTTCGTGGCTATACACTCGGATAATTCTCGGTCCCCCACAACGCTGAAGCGCTGAAAGGTCAATTAGCAGTGAGGATACATACCGTATATTCGCGACGTTCACCGCAGACAAGATGAGGCACCCTGGGCCTGATGTGCCAGGCACAACCGAGCGGGCTGCCGCCGGCAATTACCGGATCTACCCTTAGCATATGACTTGTTGATGGGAATTTCTCGAACCCACCTTATTCAGGTACGTGTGGTAGTCCGTAGTCATGAGGGCGTATTGGGACACATCATATAAGTACAGCCAGCGCAAATAAGCACGATGTGGTATATTCAACGTTACCGAAATTGTACGTGGACGTCGATGAACGGTGAACAGCGAACATAGCCATGCCCATTACGCGGCGCGTGTTTCGTTCACCTCTCTCACATCCTCCTTCTGCTCTGCCTCGTCAATACTGACACTGTGGTTCCCTACAGGAAGACCAGCCGTGGCGGCCGCTTTCTCGGTAATCTGGGCCATGGCATCACCGCCATCGAACAGCCTGTTCTCACCGAGCGTTCAAGCCAATCAGGGATGATCTCGCTTTGAAGGAAAGGGGATAGACATACGCAGCGGTTTCTTCAAGGGTTCGCTAGGGATCTTGTAGTGAGCGCCATATTGGCTTAGTTTTGGACGATTAACACACATTTCTTGTTTCAATGACATAGAACCACAGGAAAACGGCTTCAAAGCAAATCCAGAAGACGTACACAAGCTGAGCAAGATGTTAGAGAGCTTCAGTACCCACGACAAAAGCCATACGTAGTACTTCCAGCCTAGCCTGCAAATCGAAGCATGAACGTCATTTCTGATCATGAAGTCAAGATATGGGCGGAACTCACGCGGCGAGAGCAACAGGGTTAACATATCTGTTTTAATATGTAAGCTGCTCCCATCAAGGCTGCCAAGTTATGGAACTCACTGGTTGAAAATAAGGGATAGAGAAATGGTAAAATTGAACCATGTGAACCCCTTGGCCCGCAGTGGGAACGGTAAGATCTCAACGGTGTATCTGGGAGAGCAATGGGCTTAACCCTAAACGATCTGAATAGAAACATACGAGACAATAAGCGGGGTAAACGCAATCTGTGGTGAGGACGTCATTGTCGATTCAGTCAATCCAAGGGCCTGTCAATTACGCACGGTATCTGCGAGTCGTCAGAATGGGTGACCTCAGTCATTTATTTCAAAGTACTCACAAAAGGTTGAATACAAGACTAGATCATGGTTAGCAGGTAAGAAGCGGATAGATAGTATACGCACAAATCATAACGATGACTGCATAACCGGCATTTATATCATGATAAATAGAGTCTACGGCAAAGCAGACAGTCTGCAGGGTCCAGAAGAGAAACATTCCTACAGTCAAGACAATCAGCGACAAGACCATCACGACCTGCCGATGCACTCTACATACCAGATATAGCTGTCAGGAACAGGGGGCGCCGTCCAACCTTGTCACACAGAACACTTCCAGTGAGAGCACATATCAAACTCCAAATGCTGAGGATACCGTTCTGTGGTGCCAGCAGCATGAAACGAAAGACATGGTGAGTATGATGTGATACTTACAACGAGAAGCTGCGTAGAAGGAGATGTAACTGAGAGACGTTAATCGTGCACCAATTGTGAGACATCTTACTTACTCCCGATGGCGTCGAACACCTTGTTCAAGTCTGGGGTAAAATCGTTATTTCCGTGATCAAGTGCCTCACAGAGTACTGAATACGTACAATATGACCTGAATAAGAGAATCAGTACTCGGGCTTTACAACGGAAGAATGTGAATGTAACTCACACCAAGCCATTCCCAGACCACTGAGAGAAGACCGCAAGCGCGGTGATAATGCGCATCCGCTTTCTGTTTCCCACCGTCTTGAACAAGCTGGTCCATCCCACGTTGGCGGATACTTCACGATCAAACTTGATGGCTTCTCTAATTTCCTCGAACTCGTATTCGACCAAGGGATCTCGGCTAACGACACAGAAACCATCAATCTCTGCGAGCAGCTAGCATGGAGCAAGAAAAGGACTCAACTCGTTGCCGTTCGCGTGGTAGTATGCCAGGATCCTGAGTGCTTCTGCTTCGCTGTGAGGGAGGTGGTGGTGAATATGAGTGAACGAAATCTCAAAACACCTGCGTTCCTCACCGACCCTTGCTCACGAGCCAACGGGGTGATTCTGGCACGAACCAGACGAGGCAAACTTGTATGACGGAAGGCAGACCTTGGAGAGCAGACGGGATCCTCCATGCCCAACTGTTGGGTACGTTGAACGTTCCGTAGGTCTGAAGATCTAGAGATCAGTTTAGCATTCATCATTCTAACGGCGGCTTACCGTCCACGCAGCACTGTCGTTCCACGAGACGGAGTGAAGACAGATAATGAGTTCGACTTTAAATATCTTACATGATACTTCCAAGCATCCTAGTTCGAGGTCATGAAGTCACAGGTTCACGCATGTATCAGAAATTTTACAAACCAGAGACTGTTATACGTCGAGGTCAAAACACCACGGTGAGAAGGGTAGGCAAGCTCCGTGACGAGCAGGGGGGCGGCGCTCGCAGCGAACGTCAAGCCAAACCCAATCATGAATCTGCGCCGCAAAGTGAGATTGCACTAGACAAGTATTAACGTACGTGATCTTTACCTCGCACCAATAAACATCTGAACCGACTGACTGGCAGTTTGGAGAACCGTAGCACCTATCATCACTGCCGCACCAAACAACACAGAGAACCGTCGCCCGAGGCCGTCAGTCATGTACGGAGAGAACGGATATGCCGCGAGCGACCCAATAGTCTAGGAATTGTGTTGAACAAAGACAACAAAAAGTGTTTATCTTGCTCACTTGGATGGCACCGAGGAGTCCCAACTTCGTAATTCTCTTATGAGATCGAGCTCGCCAACGAACAGAGAACAGCTTACTTTTGAACCAGACGGGTAGTCGAAAGCAGTCTCCCATTGCGTCAAGGACTGCAGGCCATCTGATCGAATCCTGCGTTAACTACTACTCATCTTGAATGCAAGAAACGTGTACGGACTCATCATACTCCCTGTTCAAATAATATGTTATCTCATAATTATCATTGGTATACGCACGACGACGTACCATCGAAGCCGTTGGTCGAAGAAGTGATCAAACTAAGTTTGCATGAATAACTGCTGCATTCATACAAGTGGTCAAATAACAAACAGGATGCATATCCAGAAATTCAGCAATAAAATTCCTGTGAAGCTGATAAGCATCCCAAGAAAAAAAAATACAGAGTGATTTGGCCACTCGCTCGTATTCTTCCACCACGGCTTGGAATTGTCGAGGAGATGTGCGTAAGCTGGGCTCTTGACGTTCGTTGGACCAGTTCCAGCGCCCATGGCTTTCGTCGATGGGAGGAACAGAACAACTCATACGCTGGGACAGATGTCCCTAGTTATAGCTTGCTGAAACGGTCATGCTTCCGGGTAGTTCACCATTAACGTTTCAACTTCCCTCGAATGAATGGCTACATTTAGTTTTCCCGCATCATGGGTCGTTGAGCGGTCATCGCTCTCTGTTCTCGGGGTTTGTGCGACATGTCAGCCCTGTCCCGTCCTCTTCTTCCTTCCTCTTTTTCCTCCTTCTTGTTACCGACGGACTTCCGCGGAACCCAGACTCGTCAGTGGACAAGGGTCACAACTTGTCCAGTGCGCGGATAGGGACCTGGTACGTATCCGTTCGTTTGCCGCTTGAATCGGCTCATTGTCTTGAGGAGAGTCGAGGTGTCACGAGAGAAATTCCGGGTGTTGAGCGGGATATGGCACTTGCCAAATTTTTGAACATGGATTCGGAGAAACCATTGAGAGGGTGCGTGGATTGTCCGATAACGGAGCACGTGTCAATACACATGTTCCGTTGTAGCAATTCCCTCGTCAGGCGGTACAAACGGGTCTATAAATGGGACGAGCTGCCTTAGCTCGCATCTGGCTGGTGTGGGGAAGCGGTCGACTCTCGAGCGGGAAAATCCCAACTCAGTAAACCAGGAAGACACGCGAAGGCCTTGGAGTCCTGATTAATCCTCGTCGTCTCCACGCACCATCCTTCAATTGGTCACCTGCAATGTGTCCCTGCAGACCTGAATCGTAGCGGCGCGCACGCGCCAATCCCCGACTCCAGGGAAAAGACATACTGTTGGCCCATTTTGCCCAAAACATGGTCGGACGCGTTACTGTATTTCAAGACATTGTACACATCATGCAATACTCCTCTCGTATCTGCTTGGTTTGCAGTACCGTAGGCGAAAGCGCATGTGTCCCGTATGTTTTAAATGTCACTGTTTGCATTGTCCGGCATTGCATGTTTATGACTTGGAGAGTTGGCTGCCACTATCCAATACTGACATGAAAAAGACTGATGTGACCCAGCAGGTTTCGAACCTGCGCCCGGGTCAAAGAGGAACAGATTTCTGGTCTGTTGCCCTAACCACTCGGCTATCCTGCCGTACTTGGCATACTGCTGACACAAACAGCAGCGGCCAGCGCGGCATGCATGAGCATCCCAGCGGCTAGAAAACAATTTCAAAGATGAAGTTTGGAAACTTTAGACATTATAGCGGCCAAGGCAACATTTGTCGCATGGAGTTGTATGAAAAGGTTTGATGCCAGCAGGGCATGAACCTGCACCATGATCAGAGAGGACCGGATCTAAGACTCAAGAGTCTCTTGCAACATATATATACAGTACTGCACGGAGTACGTATCATGCACCGAACACTCTTCCCCGAGTCGCCGTATAACCCCCACAGCTACCAAGAAGGCCCCACAGGTGACGGAAACGAGCGGGACGATGCGAACCGGTGATGACCGCGAGGACGAGGACGAATAGGCCATTGCATCGATGTCACGTGTGGAGGGAAGGCGGGCGAAAAACGGGGCATGCGCGAGGCGCGTCGTCGTCGTCGTCGGATGCAAGTGCATGAGCATCCGTGCGCGCCGTGACACAGACGTTACTGCCCAACTTGAAGTTACTGTCTGTGTACAGCCGCGTGCTTGCGCGCATGCAGATGTAGTGGTGTGGGGTGTGGCATGGCTATGGTGGGCCTTGAGGTGTCGTCCTATGAGAAATTCATTTCATATTTTGCGTCGGGGAGTGATGAACTTGCAAAATACATATCCTTCTGCTCGCAAGAATGAGTGGCCAAACAAACAACCCGGAATCGACTGTACAGCTATTACACAATAATATCCCACCCTCGAGGTGAGAAGTTCACACGCTACCGGTCAGTTTGTAGGTAACTTTAAATTCTGGCAGGCAAGAACCCTCTCCCACTAATCATGGGAGTCGGGGAATCCCATATCCCAGTGCTCCACTGTGAAGGATAGTGTGTGCACCAACCACTCATTTATTACAGGACTCTTCGACTCTATCGTCAAACCCGCAACACCACGCTACAAACTGAATACCACCGTCGGACATTACATTCCTTTCAGATCTTATAGTCGCCGCCCCTAGATCTTGGCTCGATGCATGGATATCATCCTTCAACGAATGCTCTCCAAACAGGATCATCGGACCAGCTCTTACTACCAAGGGAGAAACCTGAGACGAGGGCACGGATCGTCAGGCTCTCTACCTCGATGACTGGGTAGACTCACACATCGCAACGCACAGGTCTTGATACAGAGAAATCGAAACAGCACCCAAGGACTCGATGTCTTGGCCAAGATTCTTCGACTCCTCCCTGCGCCGGATGGACCTGTACCCGAAGAAGAACATCGCTCGCTCGTATCTAGTACTGCCCGAAAGAAACAATCTGATCATGCAATGCACCCATATACTCTGTGCTCCACGCCAGAAACATCACACACCAACTTGAGCTGGACGCTTTGTTGGCAAACCTCCATGTACGCGACATCACACGGTTGCAAAAAGTGATTGTACCGTATTGCTCAAAGACAAAAAATAATTAAGGTGCCTATATGCAAAGTGTCTCTTTGTCCACCGTCTTCCTCTCCGAGCAAGGGGGATATGCAAGTCATTCCGAAACACCAAACGGGACACATCAAGCGATAGGAGCCATCTCAGATTCTGACTTGGTATCTTTCTCTGCGACTTCGTCGGCAGTAATCGTGAGACCGACGTGTTTGGCAGCATTGTCCGTGATGCGCGACAGGCCTTCGTCGCCATCGAACAGACTGCGAAAATGCGTCAGCTCGGGCTGTCAGCCGAAAGAGATCGAGAGACACGCACGCGGCGGTTTCCTCCAAGGTACGCTGAGGAAAGAAAAGAATGAGACCGGCCACTCTCAAAGGGTGATAGCAGCTTACGTTCTTGGTCTCGATAATAAAGACATAGCAGAACGCCAATTCAAAGCATAGCCAGAAGAGGTAGACCAACTGCAGAAAATGAGACTCGTTAGCATGGCACACCACAAGAGTTGGCGTTGGAGCCTCACATAGTACTTCCATTGCAGACTAGCGGTAAAAAATTGTTCAGCGATACTACATAATGAAACGCACATGGTTGGCTTACGCTTCGAGAGCGATGAGATTCACGTATCTAAGGGATAGGTGAGGAACTGTGACCGTTGAACACAAACCACTAACTGGTTGAAAATCAGAGACAGCGAGAGCATGAAGTTAAACACGATGAAGCCCTTCGCTCGGAGGGCATATGGCAGAATTTCCACAGTATAACTGAGGGCAGAGTATTGTATCAACGATGAAGACATGAAATGTAGTGACTCACGATACGACGAGAGGTGTAAAGGCCAGCTAAACAAGGAGTGCCTATTAACAAGCGTCGATAACAAATTGAACGCACGAACATCATCTGTAGGACAAGTTCAGCTACGGCGTAAGAAAATAATACATATTTTACTCACAAAAGCCGTAGTAAAGGACTATGTCACTAAAGTAAGCGCACGAATCGATTATGCTGAAGAATATCGCACTCACAGATGAACACGATGGCAGCATGGCCAGCTGCAATGTTACCCGTTTGCTGATCGATAGAGAAACAAATCGTCTGAGCTGTCCAAAAGACGATCATACCTGCAAAAAAGTTGGATCCTCCTGTTCATGACGAATCAGACACGACCTACCGACACAGGACGTGAGGAAGAGCGGGCGCCTGCCTACGCGATCACAGCAGCAGCCAGCACCGATCGCAACGATGAAGTTAAAAATGTTAAGGAGGCCATTCTGCACAGACACAATGAAAAGAACCACCGAACGGGAAACACTGAGCTCACGATCAACAGCTGTGTGGTTGGGTCAGTGACTAGAATATTTGTCAGTACGACTGCCACGACGGAATACAAATGACTTACTTCCCATGGCGGTAAACACCTTGTTCAAGTCTAGAGTGAATGCTCAGTACCAATGACTTCATCATGAATCGGGCTCTCCACATACAGTAAGACCTAAGATCGGAACAGAGTTTCGCTATATGATTATTGACTCCCAAGTGGAAAAAAAGCTGACTTACACAAGACCATTCCCAGACCACTGCGAGAAAAACGCAAGTGCGACAATGATGCGCATACGTTTTCTGTTTCCGGATGTCTTGAACAAGCTGAGCCATCCAACATTGGCAGCGACTTCACGATCAAAGGCAATCGCAGCCTTGATTTCCTCGAATTCGTACTTCACGAGGGGATCGTGTCTGAATAGATAAACGCGTGTGAGGGAAGAACGGATAAACCTCGGAGGAACTACGAGCGGCATCTAAAATTTGGTGTAATACTTACTCATTGCCGTTCGCATGGTAATATGCCAGTATCTTCAATGCGCGTTCCTCCCTAATTGGGAGGTTGAGCAAAATGGAATTGTGCATGCGGCCGGATAAAGTCAAACAACATACTTTCCCTTGCTCACTAGCCAACGCGGAGACTCCGGGACAAACCATATCATGACAACCTGGATGACAGAGGGGAGAGCCTGTAACGCAGAGGGAATTCTCCAAGCCCAACTCGACTGGATTGTGATTGTGCCATAAGTCTTCAAAGCAACCTGCGTGAAATGGGGAACATCGACTATTTAGAAAACACATACGGTCCAAGCAGCACTGATTACGATTAAGAAACTGATGAGTCGACGAGCCATAAAGTAGGCTTTGTTCTCTTACACGATACTCCCGAAATACCTAAAATGATATGAATCAGTAATGTTGACCTCATATACCCGAAAACGTGTACGAACCAAAGAGTGTTGTACATCGAAGTAACTTGACCACGGTGAGAAGGATAGGCCACCTCAGTGATGAGTAGTGGAGCAGACGATGCAGCAAAAGTCAAGCCGAATCCAATCAAGAACCTGGAAAGATAATGACGGCGAACAAGTGTGTCGCGAAATCTCGTACCGAGCACCGATGAACATTTGGACCGACTGACTTGCTGTTTGAATGGCTGTAGCAGTGATCATCAAACTTGCACCGAAGATTATGGAGGATTTCCGTCCGAGTCCATCCGCCATGTACGGCGCAAATGGGTATGCGCACAGCGAGCCGATGTTCTTTGAAGACGAAGCTAAGCAACTTCTCACATTCCAAAAATGGAGACTGACTTGAATGGCATTGAGCAAACCTAGCTAAGCTTGCGATGAATCCATGTTCTGTGTCGTAGTAATCAAGACCGCTAACCTTTGAACCGGAGGGGTAACCAAACGCAGAGTTCCATTGAGTCAACGATTGTAAGCCATCTTCAAACCATTAAACCCACGGTCATCCCTGCTAGTTCATGCACTTACTCATCATGCTTCCATCATAACCATTAGTGGAGGATGTTATCAACCTTCTAGAAGGTTAGATACTACTCCACTTTCCTCTGTCTCATACTCACATGAGAGCGATCCAGAAATTAAGGAGCAAAAGACCTGTAAGGAATGTCAGGCGCGCATCTCAAATGTATGCGTCACCTAACGACGTACGCGTGTTCTTATACCATGGCTGGGGATCAAGAAGGTGGGCATAGGCCGCGGCGCCTTCGACGACTACAGCAGGACCGGCGCCCATAATGTAAATCGGAAGAGAGAGGTGTTGGGAACTGCGAGCCAACGGCACGATCGACCGTCTTTATAAGAAGCAGCTCTCTTATACAAAACTCTTCGGAGATGGCAGTGCAGAGGTTGCACGGAAGGTTTTTCCGAGCGGGATGAGAATCAGGTACGGGAAGGAACGTGCAAAGAAACGAGCGATAGTAAGTGCAGGATTTGGAATGGCGAAAGCCGAGACGGGCCTCTGGGGGCAGGAAGAACAAGACGGCGGGCGAGCAAGGGGATGGAAAGACAATTACTGTCAAAGGGTTTCACGTAACAGGACGTGAATGGTGACCTTACCAATAACTTACAAGTGTCGCGGCAGCGTAAGTACCCAAGTACCTGTGAGCAAACAGTACGTAATTGAGGCTAGATAGGTCTGGTCCTCAACGAGTAACATGAATGACAAGCTGGAACGTACACGTTATCAGCACCGCGGATCATTTTCGCATCTACCTGGAGGGAATCTACTCAGCGAATACTGTACAACCGCAAGTTCATAAAACATCGCAACCTGGGGCCCCACTTGGGGAATCGGACAAATAGTTCGGACGTTCCTACCGGATTCGACTCTGAGATCGCGTTTTCAACGAATTCCGGCACAAGGTTTTCCGGATAGATCCGCAAATGTAATGGCGATTTGGCTTCGGAACGATGACGACAAGATTACGGCTGCTATTGGACGGAAACCCGACGGAGCAGGGCATCAGCAATCCGAAAAAGTTGCGCAGAGTTTCTGGAACAAAATATAAAGGGAAATCGTGCTGTAAGCCACTTTTTGGGATCGGTTAGCTGCTTGTTGGCCAATGAGAGGGCTCGCTAACAACAAAA
>JBBPNO010000316.1:0-29338 GCA_038090915.1 Boletus eberwhitei
TAATGAACCGTTGGATTGGTCTGAAACTTGGTAGAGGAGTAGGCCTTAGTATAGCCTTTCATATGATAATGAGAAAATCTATGTTATCTATTCATGATCCCGCACGATTCTCATTTCGTGCAGGTCAGCAAGCCACACACTGCATACCATTGACATCTAGCTCAATACGTTCTGCGCATGCTGCTGTACAATCTGAGTTACACCTCGTATTGCCAATCCGCAAGATGCACGTTGACGCCTCTTGCGAGAATGTCCAGCCATTCGACTGTATCGCAGCCATACAGGCTTGTCTTGCTCAACTTAGTTATCTGGATTCACTGCAGCAACACGATCGTCGCCTCAAACAAGAATATGAAGACCGTTTTCCTGTCGACATTCCTCACTGTGATTCATTACTGGATGATGTCCTTTTTCATGTATGACCAAAGGATGCCAATAAGGTGATCCAGCTGCGCTCCTACAACTGCCCTCAAAAATATAAATCTGCGTGGCACACCCTTTTACAACAACACATCGCTGCGGGATGCCTTCACGCTTCGAATAGTGAACATTCCTCGCCTGCCTTTATTATTCTGAAGGCCGACCCCACAGTGCTACCCCGTTGGGTCAACGATTTCTGTGTACTCAATGAGAACACAATTCCCAACAATCACCCCTTGCCACACATCGATGACATTCTGCGCGACTGTGCCAAAGGTCACATTTTTGGTAAACTTGACATGACGAATTCTTTCTTCCAAACAAAATGCCACCCTGACGACATCCACTGGCTTGCAGTCCACACACCTTGGGGACTATACGAATGGACTGTTATGCCAATGGGCATCCATAACGCCCCTGCTGTTCACCAGCGGCGCATGTCTTGCGTGCTCCATCATCTAATCAGAAAAATTTGTCATGTTTACCTTGACGACATCATTATTTGGTCACAAACCCTGGAGGAACACATGAGGAATGTCCATTCTGTCCTCGATGCGCTCTGTATCGCCATATTGTTTTGCTTGCCGAAGAAGACTTCCTTGTTTTGTTTGGAGATTAATTTCTTGGGTCACCATGTGTCAGCTCATGGTGTTGAAGTTGATACGACGAAGGTAGCCAAGATCCTCGACTGGCCTCGACCATGATCAGCAAGCGAAGCCCAGCAATTCCTAGGCTTGGTATGCTATCTTGCTGACCATTTACCTGACCTCGCTAGATACACCTCTGTCCTGAATGTGCTGACGACCAAGGCAGCCGAGACAGTTTTCCCGGCTTGGTCATCTCGTCACCAGGAGGCCTTTGAAGGGATTAAGCATCTTGTTACTAGCCCGGTCTGCCTCACTACCATCAACCATAACAACCCTGGCAACAACCACATTTTTCTGACGACTGATGCCTCTGATTTACGCACTGGGGCTGTCTTGTTGTGGGGTCCAGATTGGAAATCAGCTCGACCAGTCGCGTTTGACTCCACGCCCCTATGCGATGCCGAGCTAAATTATCCTGTTCACAAAAAGGAACTATTTGCAATAATTCGTGCCCTCAAAAAATGGCATGTTGATCTGCTTGGTGCGCCTGTGATTGTCTACACAGATCATCGTACACTCCAGAATTTCCTTTCACAGCGCGACCTCTCACGTAGAGAAGCTCGCTGGGCTGAGTACATGTCTCAGTTTGACCTTGACATTTGTTACATATGTGGGGAAGACAACGTGGTTGCTGACACCTTATCATGCCGGCATGACAACAATGATATCATCACTGCTGTCGTACCTCACATTTTTAACCCAGTGTCCGCCCTAGCTCAACCTTGTTTGAGTGGTCTCGACAATCTCGCCAGTGTCTCACTCTTAGAACACAACCATGCTCTCACCTTGGAAATCGTGAAAGGATACACCACAGACGCTTACTGCAAAAAGTTATTCTCACTGCTGGGCTCGATGCCAAATCTAGAAAAACATGGTGGTCTTTTGTTTCTTGACCAACATTTGGTAGTTCCGAGTGTTCCTTCCCTCTGCGCACGCCTGTTTCACTTGGCCCACGATGCAGGTGGTCACTTTGGTGCTGACAAAATCTATGAATCTCTTCGTCACTCCTTCTACTGGCCCAACATGCGACGCGATCTCGTCAACAGCTATATTCCCAGTTGTTCAGCTTGTATGCACAACAAATCACCCACGACCACACAAGCAGGACCCCTACACCCGCTCCCTGTTCCAGATGCGCGTGGGGATTCTGTTGCGATAGATTTCATCGGTCCCCTTCCTGAAGACGTGGGGTTCAATATACTCCTCATCATGACGGACCGACTAGTCGCTGACGTCCGCCTTGTTCCCTGTCGTGACAACATCTCCGCACACGAACTAGCTCAACTCTTTTTTACCCATTGGTACTGTGAGAACAGGTTACCACGGGAGATCATCTCAGATTGTGATAAGCTGTTCCTTTCGCACTTCTGGAAGGCACTCCACAAGCTGACAAATGTTTCACTCAAACTTTCTAGTTCGTATCACCTGCAGTCAGATGGCGCTAGTGAACGCACAAACAAGATCATGAACCAATGTATTCGGTTCCTCATGGATCGGGATCAATCCGGTTGGGTTTGCACACTGCCTCGGGTGCGATTCTTTATTATGAATTCGGTTAACGCTAGCACCGGGTTTTCTCCATTCCAGCTGCACATTGGTCATTCCCCTCATCTGATCCCTGCACTCATCCCACGTGAAGAGGGAAGTGAGGAGGAGCTAGATGCACACGCCTTCCTCACCCGCCTCCATCTTGACACTCTTGAAGCTCAAGACAATCTTCGCGCAGCAAAAATTGGACAGGCGACTGCTGCCAACCGACATCGTTCACAAGACCCCCTCTTCCAGGAAGGATCCTTGGTGATGCTTTCCACCGAAAACCATCGCCACAACTATCTGTCCCAAGGCGATGGTCAAGTTGCCAAGTTTATGCCATGTTTCGACGGTCCCTACCGTGTTGTTCACGCAGATCACAGTTCCTCAACTTACACCCTGGACTTGCCCGCTTGCTCCTGTATCTCACCAACCTTCCACGTCAGCCAATTGCGCGCCTTTCATAACAACAATGATACTCTTTTCCCGACCCGTGCGGTTACACGCCCTGACCCAGTATTGACTGCCGACGGAAGACTCAAACACCGGATCAACCACATTGTCGAAGAGTGACGAGTCGGGCATGGATGGCAATACCTGGTTCGGTGGGCCGGATTTGGCGCCGAGGACGATGAATGGCTTCCGCGAAAGGAGTTATTGAACTGTGAGGCCCTCGACGTCTGGGAAAAATCCTTTTCATCATAGGTTGGGAGGGTGTAAGCCTACTACGTCATAATCCACATTCCACCTCAGATGGATAGGTATTCATCGACGTCATTCCACCTTGCAGACGCATATATATATAGGACCTGTACTTGTAGAAGGGGGATCCTTTCCTTCCTGTCGTTCTCATATCAATACTATGCTCATACACGTTCTGTTACCATCCAAGCGCTCAGTAGTGTTATCGCCCTCCCGGGCGGTTTCCAAACCGAGTGGTTAGTTTATCTGCAAATACTCGAGAATCGAGAGCAACTTGGGTGGGTGGAAGAATGTGAGGGTGACAAGTGGAGACATGAGAGAGAAGCAAACTGAGACGTACACAAGGAAATAAACAATGCCATCTCTCGCAAGTCGTTCCATGTAATGGTTAGGCTGCCACTGCTTTGTCGCTTTGTACATGTTAACTGACTCCTTCAATGTTTGAGTGACAGCAAGAATCAAAAGCATAGCGCTGAGAACAAATCGTGGGAGTTCATCATACACATCCATCATGCCTGAGTTGCTCGCTGGAGCATAGCAAAAAGAGAAATTTGCGACTTGGATAATTGTGACTGGGGTGCCGGCAAGTGGAAGGGCATCCTGGGTGAGATTTGAGTGACACGTGAAGTTTATCCGGGACGTACATGAGACATATTGACTGGTATTGTAGACCCCTGCAATAACGCAGGTAACAATGACCTGTGGCACGTAAATGAACAGAAGGAGGTAAAGAATCCTGTTGGACCGGTTCCACATTGCATACACCCGCAAAATCATGACTACTGTAATTGAAATTACAATCGATGGCAATGGGAACAGGCAGAAACAGTAACTCACAATCCGCAGCATTAAGAAATATTAGGAATCCCAAGATAGTTACCCAATTGAATGCAGTGCCTTTGGGATATCCATGCCTCATACAGACATCATAGAGGGCAGGAAACCAATCCACTCACACCTAGGGAACTGTTATCAATAACATTTTTCAATCACAATTTATGTAGATGCATACATCTATCAGAAGATGATCATTAATGACAGACATGAGACAGGATACAAAACAGAAACACTAACTTCAACAGGTCCAGTAAGAAAGGGTGTACCAACTGTGAATGTATCTGATCAGCTCAATTAACTTCTGATTAACTTTTTAACATACAGAATGCACTAAGACTTCAGCATGGATTGAGCATTATCTATGTTCACTATGTATCATTGCACAATAGATTTCAGACTTACATAAGCCAAGAAAGACCAGCATAGCGAACCTATAGAAATGTCAATTAGGGAGTTGACACAGAAGCTTGATACATACGAGGACAAAGATCGTCGAGACCCAGGTCCAGGGTCGGCACTATGTAATTGTCAGGGATCTGGTGCTCACTCAATGATTGATGCTTTCTTACCCAAACATAGTTTATCTGTGAATATTCTGTCAATAAATAAGTTGTCGAGAGCAAAATAACAAACCTCGCTCGAAAACGTGAGGACTGCAGTGGCAGGATTGCAACAGTCACTTCAGAACAAAAGGGATAGCGTGCACACAAGCATCACCCACAATAATCGTATGTGACCACAGTGACAGCAACGACTGCCCTGATCGATTAGTAGATTGATCATTGACCAAAATAAGCGATCATACGGGATGTATAATAGTTCGTCTGGAGAGCCTCCAAAGTCGATTGTAAGTCAGAGGACATTGCAGGTGGAAGAGAAACTGCAGTGTATGACTCAGATGGGTTTAATGAGGAAGAAATGCCGAGAGTCGATTGGAGGGAGGTCGCCAATGGTTCTGTCTTGGGTTCACCTTTCAGTTATATCTTCTACCTGGCATATTAATATCTGCTTCGAGACTGGTTTGGAATGAGTGATGTATGATCATGATCCTTCCACACCGGAACATACGATATAGCCTGATGAAGGGTCGGTGATGGAAGGCGGCGCGAGAGGGGTTGTTTGCGGAAAACAGATGGAATCGTGTCTTTAATTTGGGATGATGATCATATCATATCAGCTGCCTCACCTCCGGGCTCCCTTAGAGGGAGGGCGCGAAAGCATGACAGAAAACTACAGTTGGATCTTCGAACGATGATAAAAAAGTGCGCCATGACATTGAGTGGGCCACGAGTCTGCTTTCAGATTCATCATGGGACCGCGATGAGCCCAAGTCAGGATGGAAGATGTGATCGAGACACTGCTTACGCCGAGCCCCGCCCACAGCAACATCTTCTCCCAACTCGCAATGCCGGAAAGCATCTGGCCTTACCTCTGCCCTTCCCCGTACCACGACATGTCACCTCTGCCTCATCGCCAACTTATCGAAGCGCTGAGTGCCTCGCTTCCCTCTCCACGCGAGTCTCTAAGTCTTTGCCAGTACTGAGGAATAACCCCCCTCCCCGATATTTGGACACCGTGATTATCCATCATATGTTTCATTTTTGACCCAATATCGCGACCACCATCTTCTGCCTTGGAGATGGCGCGATTGACCGCACTCTGGCCGCCCTTATCGACAAGTCATTGCGGACATGACTCGCACCACGTGTAGTACATACCCTTCTCGTCGAAGACGACCTCAGCCACGTGTTCCTCTTCAGCGATAGGGTCTGACTCGGATTGGGTTTGGGACGGAGTCTTGAGTGACGTGTAAATGGATCCAATCTCGAACATCACATCTAAAGATGAGTCACACTGACGATGGAAGAGAAGCTTCGTTTTTCTCTCTCTCCTGAATGTCTGCTCGGCCACCACTTTCGATGGGATACCTTGATACTGTCACTTGGTAGTACCCCGCTACTCACACAAAGTTCCACTCCTGATTGACATCACAGGCAGGCATAGTGCATATTTCTGAATATAATTGAGGTGAGAAGGCTTTCCTGAAAGAAAGGAAAGAGAACATATTCGTATACTCCAACGGCCGCAAACGAGGTAGAATGCGGAATCACCACTGGGCCACAACATGGAATGAGAGCCATTACCGTCAGAAGTCTACTAAAAATGATGGTCACTGCGCACGAAAGGAAGGCGCAACAGAACAGACTGAAGAGTGGAATTAATGGAGTTTCCGGGATATGATCACCTGGCAGTCGAGATGTCGGAGACCCGCAGGTACCGAGGATCATTGTTTCAGCTCTGTGCTGTGTGCAATTCCTGAAACGTTGATTGAACCAAGCCATGAGATCAACCGCGCCCACGAATGGAAGAGATGATACCGCGTTGCGACGATGTCCATGTTCTTTTTCCGATCGACACCTCGAGGTACCCATACATTCTTCCCACCTCGATGCGAGTCCTCACGATCGCATAGCCCCACCTCCTTGCTCAAACTTGGCAGGAAGGAATTTTGCCCGTGAATGCAATTGAATAACTGGCAGGTACATCATTTCACTGTGTCCGCGTGGGCAGAAAGGGCCAGGTACCTTTGTAAATTGTTAGAGCTGACCGTCGAATATGGCTGAGCATGGTGATTTGGGAAAACGCTATGGTATTGTGCGAGCGGGCCAGGTCCAATAAGACGACCTTGCACGGGTACTACACCCAAAAACTGCAATGAACTTTTTGTCAGGCGAACATGAAATCCAGCTATCGAAAGGCCGACTACACTCACTCGTTCGCTTTGTTCGAAACCCCCTCGCCCTCTGACCCTACCCATTCGATTGCAATGCACCGCCAGCGCGGGATGTGAGAAAAGTGGGATGGAATAGAATGTCGAGGATAAATCTTAGCATTCCAGGACGGGACGGGGGGAAAGGTATACACATATCATATAGCATTCATGCATTGGTGATGTATACATACCCGTCCCCGACAGTCCGTCCCCCGCGTGGGTGGTGGAAGGAGGGTTTGTTGGACGTCGACATAGACTGCGTGGAGGATCGCAAAGTATGTTCTGGGTGGTGGTATTGTGAAGGTCGTCATATTATAGCACACTTCAAGGGAGGGGACGTACCTCGAACGCGACGCGAACCTGTACCACCCGGCATGGGAATTTGCGGACCAACCGTTGCTTCGCAAAAGTGAGAATTCCATTGGACCACCCTTTGAGGGGTCGACATTTGTCATGGGCCAGAATCCTCGTCGTTTCTGTCTCTCAAGTAAATTTATCGTCACCGGTCTGTACTGATCGTCTCGGACATTCGTCTTACTCATATTCACCCAGGCGATGCGGCAGTAGGCAAGTCGTCGCTACTCGTCCGCCTGACAGACCAGCGCTTCATGACCAATCCGGGCCCCACCGTGCGTGCACATGCGCCCGGATCGCGCCACCTCGAGTTTCTGGCAACTGACAATGCATCTCACAGCTCGGCGTCGAATTCGGTTCGAAACTGATCGAAATACCCGAACAAGCCAAGGTCATCAAACTCCAATGTCAGTTCCCCTCCTTTTCACCTCCCCTCGAGCATCATCATGTGCACCATGTCATCGACCGAGTTGGCCCTCTTGGATTTAGACCTCATGACCCAACTCACCTCGGACTCATTTTCGTACAGGTTGGGATACGGCCGGGACCAAGTCCTTTCGTTAGATCACACGCTAGTATGACCGAGGTGGTGCAGGATGTTTGCTAGTTTCTGACGTGACCAGGTGTGTAACGCCAACTTATCATGACAGTCGTCCCTTCTTTTTCACGCTCCCCCTCTCTTTGCCTCTCTCTCATGCCGGTGTCCGCGCGTGGCATTCCCGTACCCGTCTTCCACCCCCTTCACAAATGTTTTCGTTCCTGTGCGCGTTTGTGCTCGATTTTTTTTTTTCTCTTCCTTTGATATGATATGGAGGATACATTTGATCGTGAAGGACGTGCGTTCTTCTAATGTCTTTGCCTGATTTTCTTATGCGTGTCGTGCAGGTTGTCTCGTACAGTATTTTCCCGGTAGGTAAGGTAACGTTGGTCTCAGACGGACGGACGACACTGGCATCATTCCAGTGGGTTCATTTTGCAGAGTAACTTACATAAATACCGCGCAGGGCACAGATCAACACATACGCACATCATCCTGCGTCTGTGCACGATGGACCGTCGAGTGTCGATTACGTGGCGCTCGTACCCAGCACGATCATGTCCTATGCAGGTATATAGGGGGTGTCGATTCCAGAATGGGTGGATAGCGGTCAAGCTTGAATACACCCAGGATAGGTAAGTTAGCTTACAATAGTGTGTATTAGAGAGAAACAGCGAGTATAAACAAAGTAAAGCGATAGCAAGACAGCGAAACGAGGGTAAAAAATGTAACTAGGCACCGAGATGTACATACAATATCCGTTGATCAAATGGTACATTCGCCAATTTTTTCATCGTCATCGTTTTATTCAGCGCCAACGCAGCACGGGTATAATCCAGACGACCACGCTCGTCTATCATGTTCTCGTAGAACACCGACGTGATCTTGTTCGTCTGAGCATCGTCCACTGCCCACATCGTCCCGATCACAGAACGGAACCCAGCGAACTGCATCGCCGACGCGAGATGCATCACCTCGTCTAGACTGTCTTCGTCCCCGACAGTCGTATGACATGCCGAGAGATATGCAAACTCGGGGTTCTCTAGTTCACACCGAATGAGCCGTTCAATCGTGAAACGTCCATCGTGGAGAGCGAACGCGGACTCGAATGGCTGTGTCCGATTTGGGATACCATGACACGCGAGGTGCACCCATTCGTTCTTCCCAAGCTCCTCCGTGACCCGGGCGATGCAGGACTCTTGACCTTCGATGTGTGTGAATGTGGCGAGCCCATCGACGCGCTGCTCAATGTTGGCCAGTTCGGCGCCGACCGATGCAAGTTCTTTCTCGCCCCCAGCTTTCGCTTGACCTATACCAACAAAAAGCTTCCCATTGGATGTAGAATGCGTGATAGCGTGACGTCTAGCACGAATGAGGGCGGTAAGCGTAGGGGTATAGGACGAGATGTAGATATTGGCGAGATTCCGTTGGCCCTTCCGATACGGACCGGCGGCATGGAGGGGAAGAAGGGAGAACTCGGCGGTGGGGCACCACCAGATGCGTGATTGGAATGGAAGTACCATCTGGAGGAAGTTCACAATCGGGGAAACAACCCCGTCCCAGAGTTCCCGCAGAAAGACGCCGAGATCTCTTGTCACATCCATCGACTTTGCACGCGCAATCAACGTACGGAGCTTCGATGACAGTTCTCGGACACCATCCTTTGTGATTGATAGTGGAATGTGGACGGGATTTGGTTGGTCGACCAAGACAACGAGAGCATCAGAGCCATATTTGCTCGCATTCACAATGATGACGGGGCCGTCGCGGGCTGCCTGTTGGAGATCGGAGAAGAGCGGGGGGAGAAGGAAACCGGAGAGACCAGGCAACTCCCGGATTCTGGCCACGACTGTCTGCAATTCTACGTTGAGACGACACACTCGATCATGCTGATCTAGACCAGGTGAATCAAGGGCATTCTGAATGAGCAAGGTCTGCTGTGTGAACTCGTCTGCCAACATCTTTCCCCTCGGGTCAGATGCAATGACATCATCAATTGGGGAACGGAGGCGAGTGAGCTGGTTCCAAAAGACGCCCCGACCTTGTTCCAGAAGCACGACTGCATCTCTGGGAGAGTAATTGCGAAGACAAGCTGAGAATGCGTCGACTGCAAGCGACGACGTAATACCCTTGAGGACGGTGCGATGTCGAGGTAGAGGTGGTAGAGTAGCGACATGATGGATGAGTAAGCGAAGAGATGTTCGATAAGCTAGAAGGATGGTAGGATGATGGAAACGTTCAGCTACATGGACCCATGATCTAGCGGCAGACAGATCACCGGATGACACTATCGAAGATAGATGTGCCAGCTGAGCAAAGAGATTGAATAGCTCCTCCTTATCCTTTAACTGACTCAATGTTGTGAACCGAGTATACAGGTAGCCCGTAAGGGTCTCCAATGAGCATGATCGATCTGGGTGCCCTGGAGGGCGAAGCTCCAGTGCGTCTTGGGTGAGGATAATAGCCTCGTTGAGATCCTCTATCGCCCCGAGCTGCTCGTACCGAATTAAGAGATGAATTCCGAGGTTGTTCAAAGAGATTGAGCGATGTCGGTGCCCAGGTGGGTGAAGCTCCAGTACTTCTCGGGTGAGGACAATAGCCTTGTTGAGATCCTCTATGGCCCCAAGTTGGTTGTACCGAGCGGACAAACTATTTGCAAAACTGTGCAAAGAGCTTGGCCGACGAGGATGCCCCGGTGGGCGAAGCGCCAGTGCGTCTTGGCTGAGGACAATAACCTCGTTGAGGTCCTCTATTTCCCCGAGCTGCTTGTACCGTTTGGAGAGATCAACTGCGAGGTTGTGCAAAGACGCTGAACGATCTGGGTGCCCCAGTGGGCGAAGCACTAGTGCCTCTCTGGCGACAACGATGGCCTCGTTGAGATCCTCTATCGCCCGGAGCTGCTTGTAACGATCGGAAAGATGAGTTCCGAGGTTGTTCAAAGACATTGCACGATCTGGGTGCCCCGGTGGGCAAAGCACCAGTGCATCTCGGGCGAGGACAATACCCTCGTTGAGATCCTCTATCGCCCCGAACTGCCCGTACCGAGTTAAGAGATGAACACCGAGGTTGTTTAAAGAGATCGAGCGATCTGGGTGCCTCGGTGGCCGAAGCACCAGTGCGCCTCGGGCGAGGATAATGGCCTCGTTGAGGTCCTCGATCGCCCCAAGCCACTCATACCGTTTGGAGAGATGATTTGCGAGACCGTGTAAAGATATCGGACGATCTGGGTGCCCTGGTGGGTAAAACACCAGTACATCTCGGGCGAGGATAATGGCTTCGTTGAGGTCCTCGATCGCCCCAAGCCGCTCATACCGTTTGGAGAGATAATTTGCGAGGTTGTTCAAAGACATTGAACGATCTGGGTGCCCCGGTGGGTGAAGCATCAGTACGCCTCGGGCGAGGAAAATGGCTTCGTTGAGGTCCTCGATTGCCCCGAGCTGCTCGTACCGATGGGAGAGATGAGCTGCAAGGTTGATCAAAGAGATGACGCGATCTGGGTGAAGCGCCATTGCGGCTCGGTCGAGGACAATGCTCTCGTTGAGGTCCTCTATCACTCCGAGCTGGCTGTACCGAACGGCGAGATGAACTCCGAGGTTGTTCAAAGTCATGAACCGATCCGGGTGCTCCGCTGTGCAGAGCGCCAGTGCATCTCGGGCGAGTGAAATGGACTCTTCGAGGTCTGTCATCGCCCCGAGCTGGTCATAACGATCCTGTAGATGAATTCCAAGCGAATTCAAAGAGAAATGTCGCTCGGGATGGCCGAGTGGGCAAAGTTCTAGTGCTTCGCGGTCGAGGATGATCGCCTCGTCGATGCATTTGGTCCCCCCTCCTTCCTTAAACTTGGCGACAAGTGATTCCGCACGTGAATGCAGCTGATCAACTGGCAGGTATATCATTTCACTGCTGTCCGCGCCGGTAGAAAGAGACAAGTACCTCCTGAATCCATCCGGTCTGACCGAACTTGATTTGACATCGTGGTATGGGAAAACGCTGGGATATTGTGCGAGCGGGCCAGGTCCAGAAAGGCAACTCTGAACAGGTTCTACTACACCCAAAAGCCGCAATGGCCTTTTTGTTGGGCGAACATGAAATCCGGCTCCCGAAAGGCCGACCGCACCCTTTCAATGACTACTCGTTCGCTCTGTGGAAACTTCCTCGCCGTCTCATCCTCATTCACCCCATTCGATTGCGGAATGTCGGGGGTAAATCTCAGTGTCCAGGACGGGGGGTGTGGGAAAGGGTATGCATATACTAATATAGCGTACCTGCCTTGAAAACGTACACATCCCATCCTTGACCGTCCCATCGTCCCGTCGTCCGCGTCATCGTTGGTCCGTCTCCACGACCTAGGTGGTCTGTACGTCGAGATAGAATGCGTGGAGGATCGGAAAGTAGGGGAGGACGTTCTGGGTGGTGGGAGTGTGAAGGCCGTCATAAGCATACTTCAGGAATCAAGATACCTCGAACGCGACGCGAACCTATACCACCACCTGAAGCGACGGTGGTCCGCATTCCCGTTCCCGTGCCCGCCCGGGGAAAGGGGGGTGGCCGAGGTGGGATTCGAGTTGGATGCCGAGAGTGGGGAAGACGAGGAGGGACTCTTGGGGTTGAGACCTGGGTGCAGCGGGCCCAGACGAGGCATGTCAGCACGATTCCGATGCCAACGACGAGCACGGGACAGGTAAAAGAACGAAGAACGGGGACGGGAAGTTGGATCTACGCCACCAAAGAAAATCAGCTCCCGCACCGTTACATAAATAAATAAATAAAGGCGACACACACACCTCAAACTGCGCCTTTGAAAAGGACTACGAGCACGGCCGCGTCGACCCAAGACATGGGACACCACGTCCCACGCACGATCTGCCCGTTCCCATCGTGCACCAAACGCCAATCCTCGACTCGGTACTCAATGAACCCTTGCTAACGAGTGACTGTGAATTCGGGGTCGGGCAGGGGCGGGTTTAGCGCATGCTGATTCCACGATGGCTTCGGACGTCGAGGACCAGTCTCGCCCCATCCGAGTATACTTACGATACCCGAATGTCCCGCCTCAAGGCAGTGTTTCGTGTATGAAAAAAAAAAAGATGCGAGTCCGTTTTCAACACCAACTCCCAGACGTTCTAGACTGCGCTTACATATGATGCCAATCGATACGACGTACATACTCCACCACGGGCACCGCCGCATGATCCAAGTTCTGTATGCATCATCAAAGCGTACGTATTTATTGCTACTCTCATAACGGTAATTCCATTTAACACCGGGCAGTGACCTTGCACCAGGGCTCCCGAAGAAGCCGGACCGTCCCGCATCTAGATGGCTCAACTTTCTTTGATCAAGCTTGGACTGATTGCTGTTCAGGTATAAGTCGTACGACAGTCTCGGCTCGTATATGAGTACAGGTATGTCATTTTGACGATAACACTATTGGAAATCTGCCGTGGCTGGCGGCGGGAAATACTGAGACGAGCGGACGAACAGGACTGGATCAGATCGATCTGTACGGGCGAACCGAACTGACTCTACGAGGTGGCGTGCAGATATCTATCGTACACGTGATTGGTATGTCAATGGGCTGACAACCATCGGTCCGTGGTCATGGGCGATGGCGGCCGAAAATCAACGAATTACGGGCCGTCCGTTGATGTCAGAACGTGGTATAGCGGTCATGCAGAATGGGGGTGACGTGACGGGCCCGTCGGGATGAGTCTGTATGACGTTGGTGCGTACTATGGATCCTCGTGCTCGCATTGACGATGGCGCTCTTAGGGTCAGCCGTCCGTCCGTACATATGTAGGCAGGTACGAGGAAATATGGATCTGTCACCAGAACGCAGATGCGGAATGACAAACGACGCGCAACACGCACATACACGTCCACACGTCCACCCGAGGGGAGTCAAGTCACGAATACTCAATCGTGCGAGGACGCACGGCCCGTCCAGGTACTATACCAACTCTGCCAGTGTCTCCGAACTTGAAGGAGTAGTGATCCGCGACACACATTAATAACGGGATGAGATAAGTAACCACCGGAGCGCTCACGTTCGGGGATAATAACGTGCACGGCGTGCCTTGTCAAGAGGCCCATCACTCTCCACTCTCCACCGATTAGATCCGAGATCCTATGCCACAGTTGGGCCACACTTGATCGCTTTTTTTTTTTTCAGCCAAAGTGTCATCGGTATATAATGCAAGTTACCGTACCGTACAGGCGACTACCAGTACGGTGCCGACTGTTGGTCGTCAAGCCTCGGATACGCACGGCATGCACTAGACCGCTTTCGGGCCGAGTCGGGCGAACGTCCGCTCGCTGGACACTGCAACGCGTTAAAATTGCACAGCACAGGGGGGCATCCGATGCTCGCCCCCAAGGTCCACTTATGAGGCGCTATGCTGGACAGGTTTGGCTTCGGGTGCGGTTCAGTTAGGCTTGATGACCTGAGCTGTGTCCCTACATCAAAAAGGGGGCTTGGGGTTTTTGGCAAATCGGAGTCGCCGGATCGGACGTCGTACGGGCGTTGGGTGAGCAAGTCTGTGTCAAAGGTCCAAGGCCAGGAGACAGTGTCGCGGGACGAAAGAAGCCCGCGAAGTATCGCACACAAACATATGGGCTGCGGTCGTTTATTCAAAGTTCATGAACCGAACGACCAGTGCTGAAACTGCGGACTGCGTGTCATGTCAAAACATCATGGACATACCTCATTTCGGGACGGAACCGCATCCTGCTTAGGTAGTGAGACACACACACGGACTGGCTGCACGCTGGCATTTCGGATGCACGTCTATTTGCAAACGAGGAGGCAAACACGAGCGTATAATTAAGAACACCAGGGTCAAACGACCGGCATCTTGACCAACTCAGACGGCTGTTTTGCCCGGCGTCTTGTCTTGTTCGGGGTTGAGGAATACCTAGATGGCGGTTCCATTGAACGACACGTCACACCAGGGGGGGAAATGAGGAGGCGTACCTGTTGACCACCCACGCCGTCCTCCCACTTTTGGTATCTGAGCGCAGTGACGCCTCGTTTCTCTGCACCGACCCGCTCCGTCTCCTTCATCGACTGACGAACAGCCCGTGCGGTGATTTGAGCGTACTTGTTGTACCTGCGATGGCGTCAACGGGGTATCAACCGCTGGATGCATTGGACGTACGTGAAGACGCCTCGCCAAGTTGTGCTCATGTTGTCGTCGTTTTCTGCGTCTGTTGTGTGTACGAGTGCAAAAAGTGAGCGCGAGTCGACGACTCCCGGAAGAATCCGATTGAGCCACCCATTGAGGGGTCGACTTCGTCATTGGGCCAGAATGGGGTGTGTGTGTGTTCTCGTCGTTTCTGTCTCTCACATCCATATGGCGGGCATAACATGGCATTATGTCCTCAAGTTTATCATCACCGGTCTGTACTGATCGTCTCGGACGTTCGACGTCTCACTCATACTCACCTGGCCAGGCGATGCGGCAGTAGGCAAGTCGTCGCTGCTCGTCCGCCTGACAGACCAGCGCTTCATGACCAATCCGGACCCCACCGTGCGTCCACATGCGCCCGGATCGCGCCCATCCCTCGAGTTTCTGGCAACTGACGATGCATCTCACAGCTCGGCGTCGAATTCGGTTCGAAACTGATCGAAATACCCGAACAAGCCAAGATCATCAAACTTCAATGTCAGTTCCCCTTCCCTTCTCACCTCTCCTCGTCATGTGCGCCGTATCATCGACCGAGTCGGCCTTCTTTGGTTTAGACTTTGTGACTCAATTCACCTCGGACTTTTTTTTTTTTTTCGTACAGGTTGGGATACGGCCGGGACCGAGTCCTTTCGCTCGATCACACGCTCGTATTACCGAGGTGCTGCAGGATGTTTGCTCGTTTATGACGTGACCTCTCGCACGAGTGCGTAACGCCAACCTATCATGGCAACCGTCCCTTCCCTTTGACGCTCCCCCCCCCTCTCTTTCATTCTCCCCCCCCGCGTGGCGTCCCCGTGTCTATCTTTCGCCCCTTTACCAATGTTTTGGTTCCTGTGTGCGCTTGTGCGATTCCAAACGGCCCCCCTTTATCGTCCCGGCCCCCCCACCCTCCTTCCCACTTCAAACACAGGTTTCATGAACGCACGTACTTGGCTCGCGGACGTACGCGAACATGCAGATCCACACCTCACGTGCATCCTCGTCGGCAACAAGGTCGATCTCTGTGACACCCCCGATGGCTCCTCCCCCTTTCCCCCCTCGACCCACCCCGTCATCGCCCCCACCGCGCACAAACAACGCCAAGTCACCACCGAAGAAGCAGCCCAGTGGGCCGAACAAGAAGGCCTCCTGTTCGTCGAAGCCAGCGCGAAATCGGGACAAAACGTGGAACGGGCGTTTGAAGCCGCGTCGAGGGATATTTTGGACAAGATTCAACGGGGCGTGTTTGATGACGATCGGGTGGGTCGTTTTCCTTGTCGTAGATTTCCCCCCTTTTTTTCTGATCTCATCGCCCCTTCTTTTCCGTCTCCTGACCCGGTCGTCCCATCCCCACACGCAGTCACCTGGCGTGAAGCTGTCCAAACCGGCAAATGGAAATGTGGCACTTGATCAAGGGTCCACACGGGCAGTGTGTTGCTCATGATGTTTGGATGGTTCCATGGTGAAATAGCGGAAATGGGTTGGCAGATGTATAATGCATGGATGCTGACATGGCGGCATGTTTCTTGTACACTATGTAGAGCGTCGTACATGCCGTTTCGCGGAGATGAGAGACGCTATATATATATATACGCATCTACATTACAAGAGATATAGGATAGAGGATATATATTATATTATATTATATATATGCGAGATATGCTATGGGATTGTCAATGACGCGAGGGTGTCCTGTCGAGAGGATGCACAAAAGAAAATTAGAAAAAGGAATGCGTTTTCGAACGTCGTATATCATACATGCGAGTGACTCGGTGGGGTATCATGTAGACGTGCCAAGTCCATAGTTAATAAACATTTTGTGCGATCGGGTGCCGTTCAAGGGTGGGGAGGGGTGTATGCATGAGCGCGCGGCTCACCAGGCCTTCTTTTCTCATCGTTATCGTTCACGAGGGCCCACGTTGCAAAGAGGAGGCGAAGAGAGAGGAGAGAGAAGAAGAGAGAGGGGGGGGGGAAGGCAGAGAGCAAGAAACTCGAACGAAACGCAAAAGAAAACAAAGCCAACCCCTCCCAACACCCAACCAACTAAACACACACGCACACACACACGCACATCCCGCCGTCCTTCACGACCGCCTCAACGACGCCGCATACTCTTGCAACTGCTGCACGAACCCGACGTTCGGCTCTGCCGCCCTCCGTCTCGACTTGACATACTGAATCGCCTGCGCCGTCGACCAGCCAAACTCGGCGATCAGATACGCAGCGACGACGGAAGTGCTCCGGCTGACGCCCTCCATACAATGTACCAGCACGCGCGCATTGGGGTCCATCAGCGCCGCACGCAAAAACGCCGTCGTGTGCGGGAGGTGCGCGGCGAGCTCGCTAAAGGGGAGGTCGTCGAGGGGGTATTGGGCGCGGTGGATGGGGAGGTGTGTGGGGAGGGCGACGTAGCCGCGCATGGCGGAGAGGACGTGGGTGATGCCGAGACTGGCGAGCGCGGTTGGGTTTTCGGCGAAGGCGAGGTCGGAGATGTAGAGACGGGGCATGATTTCGGAGGCGCTGGATGGACGGAGGGGGTAGGGTGTTTGGGTGATGGGGGAGGCAGGCCATTGGGAGGCGGAGGTGACGGAGGAGGTGACGATGGGCATGGGTGGTTGTGGTGGAGTGTGACCGGTTGAGAGACTGAGACGGGTTCTCTGTGAAGGGGTTATATACTTTGTCAGGGGAGGGGGAAAAGTGATGCAGGGTAAATTTCCGCTTCACTCACCATGACAACTTTTTTTTTTTTTTTTTCTTTTTTCGTCAAGCGCAGTCAAAGGTTGGGGACGGGACGATGATAGGTTCGATATGATGACACTGCGCGTTATATGCGGGCTGAGCAGGTTGGTGCGAGAGAAATTGAAATTGTGAGACGACCACCGCCCTTTGACTGTATTGCGATTGGCTAGGGAGATGAAGAAACATGGACCTGTTTTATGAAGATATATATATATATGAGCAAGATAGACCTCGGACGAGTCTGGACGGATCCGCCACTCGAGGTCGAGGTGAGGCGAGGGCCCTGGTCTGCGAGATGACCGGACAGTCGGAGGGGCGCTGCAAGGGGGGGGTAGGGGAGGGAAATTGATGGGCCCTCGAACGGTGATGGATCGCAAAGTAACCGGCGACCGACTGCGCTGATTCGGTTCAGTTTGGTGTGAACGCTCGTCGTACAGCCTTGGCTCGCTCAATCCTCAAGGCACACCCTTCAATAAGGCGATGCCAAAACCCCCACCTGCTCCGGGCCGTTCTCACTCGCGGAGCCTCGATAATTTTACCGCACGATAAGGGCAGTGTTGCACTACGTCGCGTGCTATGTAAGAACGAACATATACCCGAGCCTGGCTCCTCCAAAGCGATCATCGTCCAGGTCTTTTTAATGTACCACCACCACCATCATCATCGAAACTTCATTCCATCAAATGTGAAAAAAAAATGTGACGTGGCAACCCGATGCGAATCACCCACTCCTCGGCGCGTCTAGATGAGATCACTAGTGTACATTGTCGTCAGCTGATGCATCGGAAGAGTAAGCCGAACTCGACATACGCGACGTTCAGAGGCATCTCGTCAATCTGCGTGTTGTAGAATTCTGCCCGTCGTAACGGCACTGTGAGTCCATGGCGACGCCATCTAATCGTCGTACTCACGTTCGATATCTCTCAACATTCTGACATCCTCCGTCGTAACAAAGTTGATGGCAACACCCTTACGTCCGAACCGTCCACCACGTCCGATACGGTGAATGTAGTTCTCCCGGTTCGTCGGCAGGTCGTAGTTGATCACCAGCGACACTTGCTGCACGTCAATTCCGCGCGCCAACAGGTCCGTCGTGATGAGCACGCGAGACGAGCCAGATCGGAACTCTTTCATCAACACCTCCCTTTGTTTCTGCTCCATATCTCCGTGCTATGCATGAACCCATCAGCCAGATGCGGCATCGCCTCGCTGGTTCCGTCCACGTACCATGGCAGACACCGTGAATTCCCGCGAGTGCATCTTCTCGGTCAACCAGTCCACCTTCCGCCTCGTGTTACAGAAAATGACGGCCTGCGTGATCGTCACCGTCTCATATAGATCGCAGAGCGTGTCCAATTTCCACTCTTCTTTCTCCACCGCAATGTAGAATTGCTTGATACCTTCAAGCGTCAGTTCGTCCCGCTTCACGAGAATGCGCACGGGATCACGCATGAATTTCTTGGTCACATCCAAGACATCCGCCGGCATCGTCGCTGATAGCAAAACGACCTGCGTGTCCTGAGGCAAGAGTTGGAACAGCTCGTAAATCTGGTCCTTGAAGCCTCGGGACAACATCTCATCCGCCTCGTCGAGACAGAATATCTTGATAGTGTCCGTCCGAAGCGCTCTCCGGTTGATCATGTCGTACACACGTCCAGGCGTGCCGACGACGACCTGAACGCCTTCTTGCAACTTGGCCATGTCCTCGCGCACGTTGGTACCACCAACGCAGGCGTGACACTCGATGTTCATGTAATCCCCGAGTGCGATCACGACTTTTTGGATTTGCTGTGCGAGTTCACGGGTAGGGGCGAGGATGAGTGCTTGGCAGCCCTTGATGGACAGATCGAGCTGTTGTAGGATGGAGATGGAGAATGTAGCGGTCTTGCCGGTACCAGATTGGGCCTGGGCGATGACATCGTGCCCCTTTATCACAGGCACGATCGCGCGTTGCTGGATGGCCGAAGGACGCTCGAAACTTTGTAAAGTACGACTCGCCTCAATACCCTATTTTTGGAGAAAAACCGAGACGAAGGGGAGATGGAACTTACCCGTAGGCGTAGATACCACGGAGAAGCTCTGGCTTTAGATCCATGTTATCAAAGCTGATTTGCGAGCACGATCAGACGAGGCTGAAAAAATTTTGAGATCAAGGAGGCGCACTTGTCTACGACTTGGTCCCAGTTGGACTCGATCTCGCCCTCGGGGACATCTTGAAGCTGCTCTTCTCTAAGATGCGTGGAATGATGAGTTTTAGTTGCACGACGGGTTCATACATGCGCGATCGCTGACTTACGCTGACATTGCTTCTGATTCTACGATTCGTTTATCCAAGTGTAGACCTTGTCGTTTCGTGTGTCGTGTCGTCGACGTACGGTTTGAAGAGAGGATGAGGGATCTAGATCAGGTTTTTTTTTTTTTTTTCCTCGTCAACCCTGGCTCCTGGCAAGAACGCCCACCCGCCCCACACCTTCGGAAATTGCCGTCACTTTTTTCAGACTCCGCGCGCTGTTTACGGGACCGCGTCCTCTCCCTAGTCATGACGTTGAATGTCCGCCACCGCTCCGCTTGTGATACTACTACTCATCGGCGCACAGCAAGTCAAGCTCAGGGTCGATGATTATCCACCTGTCCACGTAGCATGGATGAAATGGATCGCTGAATGAAAAAGGGACGACGACATGATCGGACCATGCTCGTACTGGTAAGTTACGGGCAGTATGTATTCATGGATGGGAACGATGTGGATGGGGGGACAATTAACATCAAAAAAAAGGGGGCTCGGCAAAACGAGTCGAGGCCCGTTGATCGCAACGTTGAGTTGGCGCAAACGATGTACAGCCTGAGAGCCCTTCAAACGGTTGTTCCTGCGGGACCGGCGTGATAACACGCTGGCAGTTGACGTGGATCATGTCGCAAAAAGTTCCTATTCTCAGGGTGAGTTGATGGCCCACTTCACGAGCCCGAGCACTCCGGAGAACAGATCTACACTCTTCAGCCGTCGTACCTTCCACATGGACGGCGTACATGTATAACCACATCCCCGTCGATACGATTTATTGTCCGCGTGCTCTCTAAACGACCTGTGATGCCCAAAGAGAAAATAATGATACGCCGCGTGACGACATAAATAGAGCGCGCAACATACGAAAGATCGACATTCGGGGCTCACAAGTTGAGTCACAACGTCGCCTCCGAATCCGCCCATCCGGCCCTCTTCTCTTCCCCCCAGCCATCGTCCGACCCGCGCCTCCAAGCTGTACCCCCGGCAATCCGCACCTGCACCATCCCCGCCGCGCGTAGATGTTCCCCCGGCGGATTTCGCACGTGTCCAACGAGCCTCTTGGGATACGGCCTCCGATGCGCCAACCACAGCACATCCAACACCCCTAAATTATTATCCATCACGGCTGTATTTGCATCCGATCCCGAGCCAGTCTCATCCCCTTCCGGCTCCGTGTCGACCGTCCGTGTGAGGGGAACTAGAAGCACCACACACACACAGCATGCATGGGTGTGGTATGACGTCGTGACGTGTATGTATAGCAGGAAGCCGGCTTACCGGAACGAGATTGATCTATACGCGCGGAAAGAAAAGAGCATCAACGTTCGTGTCACAAGGGAAGCACTGACACAAACTCCGCGGGTTGCAGGTACTCACGTTGAGGCGTGATTGAGCCACAATGACGTTCACCGTCGCAGATCCCTCCGCGGTAACGTCCGTTCCCGTAAACCCGGTCCATAGCACGCCTCGCTGACAAGAAGACGCTTAGTCACGTGCCGGTCCATAGCGTTGCCGCTGACACACTCGCCAAGGCGTCCTGGAGCTGTGAGAGTGTGACAAACGGGGAAATCACTGTCGACTGGTCCACGGCGGCCACGTCCTGCGATACCCCTAATATCTCTGGTACCTGTTGCATCATCCATGTTCTCAATCAGTGTGCGTTTCTCTCTCGAAAAACAGACGTACTCACAGGGTGGTGTACGAAACGTATGTGCGGGGCATCTGTCGGAGTAGGATTGTCTCATTCCCAGATTGTTGCGATTTATGAAACGCTGTCGCCCACTACAACGTGGGCACACTCGAGATTCAGAAAGATGCGGAATAGAATGTATCTCGACCTCGTACCCAATCCACAGTCGGATCCCCTGTCGTTCCATCACCAACAGTCAAATTCCCGGGTTACCATTCTTCCCACAGCGCCATCTCGGCGACGTTGATATCCGCACTACCCAGCACCGCGTTCGTCCCAGAATCGATGACCACCAATTGTTGTCGAGAGGACAATGTGCTGATCGGACGGTGTTGGATGCATTCACAGCCATAGAATCAAATCACTCACTTGGTCGAGTTCATAATCAGGCCCGAAGTACTCGACCCCACGTCACCCACCGAATCGACGATTGGAAATGGGGTGTAGAACATGTGCGGGCCTTGCTACACGCGCCATCGTGTCAACTTTCCCCGCGTGCACAATGAACACCACATGCTCACCAACAACGCCACTCTAGACTGAAATTGAACTTGGACAGCATTGAGACTGTTCTGGTTCTAGTAAACAAGTCAGCTTAGCACGTCAGACCACGCCCGGACACCAACGACGACGCACACATGGGCACCAAGAGCACATCCAAAAGGTCTGCCGGATCTACCCCGGAATACCCCGCAAATAGCTGCAACGACCAATCCGAATTCGGTATCGTGCCGGTGCTCGACACCGTCAACGTGCCACACGTCACATCAAACGTCGTCGCGTTCACCGTGGTATTACCAATCCGAGAGGTGTCTTTGAGGACGTCCATAGACCATGTTTCCCGATAGCCCTGGCACGGTCATTCCCACCAAGGCGGGCAACGGCCTCGCGACCAAACTCGCGTCGGCCCAATCCACGGCCTGGAACTGACACTCTGACTCCGTGTCCACATCACCAACCCGGGCATGGCAAGCGCAGTCGCCACCGACACGTTCGCCGTCCCGTTGAACGACTGCAAACTGAGTATCGTGGACGTCGTCACGTGCAGGATGGCAATCCCACCGAGGTAGAGTGTCACGCAGATCGCACCGAGAAGCGACGATCGAACGACGACGCGTTGGCGGTAGAGCGTCACGAGGGCACTGCGCAGATCCGCCCTAGCTTGACGAGAGGTCGCGTGTTGCCGTGAGGGTTTGGCGGAGGCACAGGTTGCGCCGGAGCACGAGACGTTGCGTACACAGGACTAGAATCGATGCGTAGCCCTGTGGGATGGTTGAACGAACACGAACGACCGCGAGGATATCCGTAAATCAGGAGGTGGCTGGGTGAGTGGGCGGAAGAGGGGGACGTACGGTGATGAAAGGTCTGCATGATGATCGTGATTGCCGTGCTCGCAATGTTGCTCGTCGTCCCGAGCGGGAGAACCAATTGCTGTTCGACATGATAACAGCGTCAAGAAGATCACGTGCAGGAGGACCAAAAACCCATGGAGAATGAAACACATCACGGACGCTCGCGTCGACTGGTATGCGCCTCAGAGCTTGGGAGAACCACCCCGCACCCGCCATCGACGCGACGGAAGCCGTGGCTTTGCGTAGTGAGCGAAGGACGCGCCGTCCACCATCGACAAACGCCGGTTGGACAGCAGCGTTGACCTCGGCCTCCACGCCACCGACGACACCAAAGCTTTGCGGTACTACGTTCCCACTCAACAAAAGCGTAGACTCTTTCGGAGACACGTCGCTCTGAGACTCCTCGTTCAACATCAGCATCCCTGTCAGACATCTACTGTATCACCAACCAACACGAGGCACGAGCGAGGAACGTTTGACTCGAGAGGGAGAGAAGAGAAAGATATGCGGCGCGTGGGCCCCGCTGGTGGAGGGTAGATATTGTGATGCCCTCTATTCGTATGGCGGGTTTGATGGGCACAGTCTAGAAGACCTTTTTTTATGGTTTTCTTCTTCGTGACCAGTGATCACGAAGAAAACGTATGGTCACTATAAACGGTCTGTTCGATGTCGGACTCAGCATACCTTGTGTTTGCGTCGAAAAGCAAACGTCGAGCGATCGAATGACTCGATTTCGGGTCATGGCAGCTTTGGAGACACTCGTAATGATGCCGGGGACCTGCCAGTATGGTCATGGGACGGCGAGCGCCGCAGATGGTCGACCAGCTAAAGCTGTCGCATGAACCGTAGTAAATGGAGGAGCACGAGGACCAGAACCCGGCGTGACGAGGTGTCGACACTTTGCTGGTCTGGGATATCAACGGTAGAAATTCCCCGGCGTGCCGATACGTAGTGGTGGGCTTCTTGATCACCCGTCGTGAAACTCATGTCGAAATGATGTTAATACGGAGCGTTGATGCCATGACGGACTTGGCCAAGTACTGTAGTAGAGCGCGAGATTTGGTCCCACAACATTGACAAATTGTTGCTTTGGACACTCATGCGAAGACTAAACACACACGGCCAGCCCGCAGATAGGTGTAATCAAGTTCAAGTAGCCCGTCAAACCGAAAGCCAAGCGAGAACAACAGTCTCGTCTTTCAGTTGCAGGTCTCCTTCGTCACCATCAGCCCGGGACTATCAACATGTTACCGTACGGGATAGTATATCGGCTCCCCGCCGGTAACATAATTTAAAGCGGAGCACCGCCCTCATTAATTCTGTAGGCAAATGGAGGATCCAAACCGTGTCTTTTGCTGCGTCCCCCCATGTGGGGCGTTATTGGTGTTCCAACGACCAAAGCTCCTATCAGTGGTGCGACGTTCGGATCATATGTCCTGCCACCTTTGCTCTTTTACTTCGTTATGGCGGTATTGACCATCACACCACAGACGCGCGCTCTACGAGTGGCATGTTCGACGCTTCTCGCATTGTTAGCATTGCGTGCAGCGGTTTCCGTGGATATGTCGCTCAGCTGCTTCAACGAGCATGAATTCCATAACGATTTGGCGGTGAGTGGCTCTCGCAGCGAATAATCATTCTCCTTAGAACGGACTTGACTGAATTCGCTGAATGTCAGATCCCCATGTTGATGATCGTTACCCGTTCCCTCTATTGGGCATTGGGAAAAGAGCCACTTGTGAGACGACTCCGTCCCGTGAACAGCACACCTTCAACGCTCGTGGATGCCCTCGATCTTGCCTCGAACTTCCGTGGTTACGGCTGGGACTGGTCCCGCGGAGTGCACATTCCGCGCGACACTCGCCCATCCAGCCGCGCTGGATTCGTTTTCTATGTCACTGTATCTGCGACGCTCCATGGTTTCATCTGCGGCACACTCCACGTGGCTATTCAATCATTCTCCCCAGTAGGACCCGATTCCGTTTCGGGAGGATCTATTTTCGACGAAACCGTACCTCTCCACGTGCGATACCTCCGATCGACCATCATCTCCATCATTGGCTGCTTCGCAACCTACAGCCTCCTTCAGACGTGTTACGATTTGTGCACTGTGCTGGCAATTCTGATCCTTCGACAAGACCCCACTCAGTGGCCCCCTGCCTTTGATGCTCCGTGGCGTGCCACGTCATTAGCTGATTTCTGGGGACGTAGGTGGCACCAGTGGCTTCGTCATATATTCCTCATCATGGGTTATCCACTTTCTTCCGTCTTTGGTCGCGTGGGTCTCGTTGTCGGGGCATTCCTCTCCTCCTCAGTGTTCCACCATGTTGGGCTACTTTCGTTCGATACCACGAGCGAACTTTGGAGGATGCTAATTGGGTTTGGAATGATGGCCCCAGTGATCCTCGTGGAACGGGCATTCAAGCAGTTGACGGCAAGGAAGGTATGTGGGCTGGCAGGATGGGTTTGGACGATGACTTGGCTTCTCCTGTTGGGAAATGTGATCATTGACAGCTTTGTGAGAGCTGGATTGTTCAAATGCTGCACTTTCATAGATGGCGTGCCGTCCTTGCGGGCGTTGGTGGAACGCCTGGTGATGGGTTTTGATACCTGGTTACATACAGTTTAGTTCTGTGTGACCATCCACTAGGAAGTTACAAGTAGGATATTTCTTCCTCAGTGTTGCAAATGAAACCGTCGAGCCGAGTTCGTTTGCAAGGTGCTTAATTTACGTCAAATTCGCTTAGGCTTTGTTGGCACGTACTCGGGCTGTACCGTTTAAAATCATCTGTCTGTCAATCAGTGTCAATTCTCATGCAGGCGATGGACACCAAAAACCAAGAATTCGAGCGACACAGTTAAGTTAATACTCGAACGGTACTACGGAAATGTAATTATCTACTGGCAAGCTATACTTGTCATGCCTTTTCGAAGTTCGAAAGATACCACATGCAGTACTTGTAATATAACAGGATCATGCGTCACTGTGCTTCATGATTCGCTTATGATGCAGCGCTATAGCATTGAATATTGACCCCGAATCCGAATACATCGCAAGTTACGGCGCCGTTATCCGGTTGCTGCTCTTCTCGAACTTCATTTTAAAATTGCAGGACAACCCAAAGCACTCAACCCCATGATGTCTTTTGCGCGCTTGGTCGTGCCGTCTTTGCGGGATGCTCTTGGTATACCATCAACCAGGATTCCTATCGACGTCACCACGTTTGTATCGTATGTCCTCCCTCCGGTGGTTTGCTACTTCGCGGTAGCAGTGTTGGCTGTCACTCCGCACACGCGCGCTATCCGGGTCGGATTATGGCCCATCGTCTCGTTCTTAGCATTCCGTGCAGCACTTTCCGTGGACGTGTCACTCGGAAAACCCGAGCGAAAATTCCTCAACATTGATATGGTGGTAAGTGTCTATCGGCATAAATCTCTTCTTGGAACGTCCCCCAGAGGACAGACTTACACAGACCTCCCTCCAGCTCTCCATGTATTCTGTTGCCACCCGTACTCTGCACTGGACATTGGCGAAAGAGCCACTCGTACGACACATCCGTCCTGCGAACAGTTCTTCGTCAACCATCATGGACGTCTTCGACCTCGTCTCAAACCTTCGTGGCCACGGTTGGGAGTGGTCACGTGGATTGCACATTCCGCGCGAAACACGTCCAGCTAATCGCATAGCATTCACTTTCTGTACACTCCTTTCTGCGGTTGCGCATGCCTTGATATGCGGTGGCCTCCACCGAGCAGTCCTGTCGTTCGCTCCGGTAGGAGTCGGGTCCATACCCGATGGATCGTCCATTTTTGATGAAACCCTTCCGTTCTTGGTGCGATACTTCCGAGCGTCCATCATTACGACTTGTACCGCCTTCGCGATCTACTCCTCCATGCAAATGGCTTACGACCTGTGCACCATACCTGCCGTTCTTTTCCTTGGACAAGATCCCGCTCAATGGCCTCCTGCATTCGACGCCCCATGGTGCGCTACATCACTCGGTGACTTCTGGGGCCGCAGGTGGCATCAGTGGTTTCGCCACACGTTCCTCCTTCTAGGTGGTTACCCGCTTTCCTTTGTACTTGGTCACACCGGCATAGTTTTCGGGGCATTCCTCTCATCGGCGGTCTTCCACCAAATCGCGATGTGGGCACTCGGTAACAGGGTGGAGTTTTGGAAGATGCTCATTGGATTTGGGATGATGGCCCCTGGAATCGTTGCCGAGCGCGCATTTTATCAGATGACGGGGAGGAGGGTAGGTGGGGTTGTAGGGTGGATCTGGACGATGTCGTGGCTTCTCCTATGGGGTAGCGTGATGATCGAAGGATTCGCAAGAGCGGGTATGTTTGGCTGCTCGAGCTTTATTGACAACGCCTTGCCGGTGCGGGTACTGGTGGAGCAGTGGGTGATAGATTTTGACGCCTGGTTACATGCCATTTAACAAGGAACGGCAACCCCTCCTACGGTTTTGTATTCGTGCACATACGAGTCTTGATGTACACTTCCAATCCGGGTGCAAAAGCATACAAGTAAATGGTATCGTTTCAATCAGCGGAAAAAGTGAACCAACAATCAAAATTCGCCATCCGAAAACGTTTCATCAGCGTCTGTCTTGGCGCCCTACCTTCGGTGTAATTCAGGTGCCCGAATACCCCAGCCCTTGCGAATCTGTCGACAGTCGCGTTGCCCCATAGGAGAAGCCAATCCATTGTCCAGACCCACCCACCTTCCGTCCGGTCAACTGCTGAACGCCACCTTGAGGACAACTAGTTATCATCCCAAATCCCACTAGCATTCTCCACAGCTCTAACTCGTCATTGAGCGTGACGAGTGCGCACTGATGTAGTGGATCACGGCAGAGGAGAGGAACGAGACTCACCCTTCCAAGAAAAAGGAAATGGATAACCGCCTTGGATGAGGAATAAGCGGCGGAAAACTGATGCCACCTGCATCCCCAGATATCACTCAGTGATGTCGCGCGCCGCGGGGCGTCGAATACAAGAGGTCATTGTGCGGGATCTTGTCCAAAGGCGAGCACAGCGACAATAGTACATGCGTCGTAATACCGTAATCTGGATGAGAGCATACAGCCCGAACGCGGTAAAGACCGAGATGACACTCGATCGGAGATATCGCATGTAGAATGGGAGGGTTAGACCTCCGGAAAGGGTCCTCAGTCTCATAGGAGAAAACGGCAGGATGGATGGTTCTGTGGAGGACGCCGCAGAGGAGGGCACGGACAACCTGCGGACAAGATTACATAGGATGTGAATCCTCCGCGGCTGGTTGGACGGGTTTCACATGGAATGTATACACCGCGTGACCAATCACCCGCGCAAGGTTGAGGCGAGGTCGAGAACATCCATAATGGTTGACCCGAAGGCCCTTCGCGGGATGCAGGTGTCGCGTGAGCAGCGCTTTCTTTCGAGCCCAATCGAGAGTACGGGTGACTAGGAAGGTCACATCAGTAAGTCTTCCGTCTATGAGTTGGTGTGGAGAATACAGTACTTACCACAAAAATGGTGTTGTGGAACTTCCAATTAGGCTTGCCACACTGGCAAGCAAAATGAATGCATGACCACGGTAGCCGCTGCCGCACGCCAGGTTAATGATGTGACACAGAGAGCACGTGTGGGAAAATGTATAATACCCTCCCCCGTCGATAACTGTGGACACTGAGATTTATCCTCGACACTTCACTCCATCCCACTTCACCCACATCTCGCGGTTATAGTGGAATGCAATCGAATGAGGTGAATGGGGATGAGGGTGAGAGGTTCCCAATAGACCGAACGAGTAGTCATTCAGAGGTTGCAGTCGGCCTTTCGAGAGCCGGATTTCATGTTCGCCCGACGAGGAGTTCACTACGATATTTGAGCGTAGTAGAGCCTCCATCGTTGCCTTTTTGGACCTGGCCCGCTCGCACAATATCCCAGCGTTTTCCCAAACCACCATGTCGGATCAAGTTCGGTCGGACCAGATGGATTCAGAAGGTACTTGTCTCTTTCTGCCGTCGCGGACAGCAGTGAAACTATGTACATGCCAGTTGATCAGTTGCATTCACGCGCGGAATCACTTGTCGCCAAGTTTGAGCAAGGAGATGGGACCAACTACATCGACGAGGCGATCGTTCTCGATCGCGAAGCACTGGAACTTTGCCCACCTGGAGATCCCGAGCGATATGCCTCCTTGACGTGGCTTGAACTTCATCTAGGTGATCGTTATGACCAGCTCGGGGCAATGACGGACCTCGAAGAGGCCATTTTGCTCGGCCGAGATACACTGGCGCTCTGCACAGCGGGGCA